>JAOTAY010000006.1:6353448-6363653 GCA_025629805.1 Erythroxylum baracoense
TAAAAGGGAATAATCTCAATTGTATGGAATCTTCTAAAACTTCATTAAGCTTAAAGGTATCATAAATTTTCAAAAAATTGACAATATGAGCATTAGGATCCCCATCTGGTAGACCATCAAATTACGCTGACTATGAAACCATCTCGATCATATTGGGTTTAGTATCAAAGTTATTTGCCTCAACCATTAGTTTAGTTATGTTAGACTCCATCTTAGTTAGTGATGGTCTAGCATAATCATTTATTGTGCAATTCCCTACTTAACCTACTATTATGCCTAGTAATTGCATTCGTGCTCTAAAGTTTCCTGCTCTAATTTTCTGATGCAGTGTGTGTTTGATCTCTAAATCTAACTCAAGTGGTACTCTAAACTCCTAGTCATACTCCAAAGAACCTTGCCCTATAATACAACCATAACCACAAGATCAAAAAAAAGAATGTTCTAAAATAAATAAAAAATATAAAAAATAAACAGTGATTATACTAATAAAAATAAAGCTTTCCTAATATTCCAATTCCCCAGTAATGGCATTAAAACTTGATGCGTGATATGAATATATGTATAAAATAAAACACAAAATAATACCAAAGAAATAATCTAACCAAGTATACAAATTGTTTCTTATAGTATAACTCAGTAAGTTGAGTGTCAATCCCATATGGATTTAATTATTACTAGTACTAAATATGTTTTTTTTATCAAATCTAAGAAGCTAATGATTGATTGAAAGAAAATAAATAAAAATAATTTAAATCACTAAATTAAAGCAATGAATAAGATTAAAGTAATCACACGTAAGTAAGATCTAGGTAGATTTCCCCTTAAACTTTTCCAATACATTAAATTTATCTTGACTTGATGATTAATATTAATTTCTTGAACTAGCAAGAATTCCAATTTTACAATTATATTCTATCTTAAATAATACAAATCATATTTTTAAGTTGATTGATTGAAATATTTTTCTAATCAAAACCCCTAAGAACGTAATACTTTGTTTTGTAGATTTACATGATAGGTTTAACCTTACTATAAAAGATTTATGTGTCCCTATCTCTAAGGTTCCATATAACTCTCATTATTCATATTATAATCTATCCATACAAATATTCTATCGATCCAATTATATGAAATCTAAAATTAAATCAAAACATTGAAAAAATTCATCTCAATATAATAATATAATCATACGCAATTCTCAAGAAAACTATAACCTTTTATTGAATTAAGAATAAATTCAAAACATCAATTCCTAATATCTATACCACCTAGATCTATATCTCAATTAGTTTATAATAACATAAAGAAAACCCATAAAGAATAATAAAAAACACAAGAAATAGGTTTGATTCTTATGTCTTGAATATTATTCTTGATGTATTTTAATGAATTTTCTTATTTTTCCTTTCTAATAGTTATCTTTCCTCAATCTTAGTCCTTTTAATCAACTCCTAAATGATGTTTTAGCTTAGAAACTAATCTCCAGAGACTCCTCCAAAACCCTAAAATTATTCTTAACCTATCATTCTCTTAAAATGTGAAACCCTAAAATCTTTACCTATCATAGCCTAACCACAAGACCGTATTGAGCTCTTGTATTGCTTCTTAGCTTCTTTATATAATAAACACCACCAACATAAGTCTAAACAAGGGTCTATGTTTATCCCGTTGTGAGGAATATAGATAGAACATGGTATGATGTCACATACATAAGAAGAATATATTGCCATCATATTAAACACAGTTAAGATATAGGTTCGTGTTGGTACCATGTTAGTCATTTAAAAATTTTATCTAGGAACAAAATGTGGTAGGATTGAACACAGGTATCAACGAGGTACTATGTTGGCATTTTGTTTTAAGTTCATCACTTAAATTTTGCCAAATTTGTACCAACTTGATTCAAATCTTCCCAAATCTAGCCCTTCTTTATTAAAGACTAAAAAGAGACCCAAAATCATATATATTTTATTTTAAGTACCAAATCCATTAAAAAAAACATCAAATACAAGTATAATGCTCTCCAAATTTATGATAAAAATATAATACATTTAGCACTTAAGAAGTATCATCGTTACCACCTAAAACTCACAATAATAAGCCTAAAACATTAATTCTTTCTAGGGTTAATTACCAAAAAAAGCCCAAACTTTTGTCAAATTTTCAGTTATAGCCCGAACTTTAAAAAGTAGCAATAAAATACCCAAACTTTCAATTTTTTTCAATTATAGCTCAAACTTCAAAAAGTGGCAATAAAATGCTCAAATTTTCAATTTTCTTCGATTCTAACTCGACGTTATATGTTGTTCTCCCGATGCCCTCAGTCCTTTGTTTTCTGTTTGTTCTTTTGACTCCTTACTACTTTCATATTACAGCGTGCTACACTAATAAGCTCTTTATTTTTAGTTCATGCTCCTAATGCCCTTAGTGTGAGGGTGTAGGGGCTGCATAATTTGAAAATTGAAGGGGGAGGGTGTTGAGAGAACAAACTGAAAACAAAGGAAAAATTGAAATCAAAGCATAAGATCTTCATGGTTACGTAATCTGATTTAGGTCATTTTTAAACAACGATGTAATTTTAATTATGTGATTAAATGACGTCGTTTCATTAATCTTCATTTATTATGTTAATTTTGGATAACATGTATTAATAGTTAAGGTTTCTGAAACACGCGGCAAACTACATCAACAAACTTAATGAAAACACTAACATCGGGCTAGAACTAAAAAAAATTTGAAAGTTTGAACATTTTATTGCTACTTTTTGAAGTTCGAGCTAAAATTGAAAAAAAATTGAAAGTTTGGGCATTTTATTCTTTTTAAAGTTTGGACTATAATTAAAAAATTGATGAACAGAAGAAGAAGAAGAAAAAACAAAAAAAAATAACACAAATAACCCCAATAGCCACTAAACCAAAACTTAAAGCCAAATCTAGAAAACTCAAAGGTAAGTCTCCTAGAGACTCCCCATTTAAAGAAAAAGGTCAGATTCATGTTGTAAAGGGTCTTACAGATGTTATAAAGAATGTGAGATGTTTCTTTTATAAAAGAAGGGTCATAAAAATAGGATTGCATAAAGTATGATACTTTAAAAGAAAAATAAAAACTATCGAATAACACTTTGACTTATGTAATTTATGAATCTAATGTTGCTATAGCCACATCAAATTCCTAATGGCTAGATAGTGGACGTTACTTCAATAAAACAGAGATTTGTATCAAGGAGGTAACCAACCAAGGATGAGTAAAAATAACAAAGAAGTGGATGTAGATTTTGTAGGACTTATTTGTTTAAACCTTGATGCTGGTTTTAAACTTTTTTTGTATAACACATTTCAAATATCATTTTTTTGGTGAAATTTGATCTATGTATCTATTTTGGATAACAAAGGCTATAGATTTGTAATTTTAAAGTCCAGTCTACAATTATCCTTTGATATAAAATATATTGATACAACTTTCTTATCATCTAATTTATATAAAATGTGTTTAAATTCTTATATAATCTATTCTTCTTTTTTATAGTATTGAAAAGATTATTAGTAAAGGACTTCTGATAACAAAAAGAAAACTATGGCATTAAAGGTTAGGTCTCATCTTTAGAGAAAATGTTGAAAGATTCACAAAGAAAAAGAATCTTCCAACTTTTGATTTTGGTCAAAATATTTTTTACTATGTTTTCCACTCTTCTCAATTATAGTAACAAAGATCTTGGTTATAGTTACGAGTTCATATTTAATATGTAAGAAATATACCCTAGTAAAATGTGTAAATTGATCAATGGTTTAGGACAAAGTCTAGATGAAGTAGGTAAAGGACCCCCTAAATCATAATGTATAAGATGAAAACAATATGATAACATTGGACATAAGCATATACTCTAACCTACTAGTATGCGAATGATCAAGAAGATAATGCCATAATCCTAAGTATTATTTAGAAAACATATGCAGATGGACCGACTGCAAAACATATTGAAGAATCTATTATATGTCTAATCAACATGAAACAAAATGATCACTTGCCCCAATTTAAATTTCCTACACGTTACAACTAAGAGGAAAATTTTACCAAACAATTTGATAAGTTAATCATGCAATAGAATCAAGTTAGTTGAGGAAAATAAAAAGTATTAGAAGGTAAAAACATTTGGATTTAGTAGTTAAATAAATAATATCAATTCCTTTAATTGGTAATTTTCTTCTGTAGTAATAAATTGATTTTGAAAAATAAGCTTTTAATTTGAAAAAAACACTTTTTCAAACATATTATTAAAAGCAGTTAAGTCTAAATACCAAAGACCATATTCAATTCCTTTATTTGATAACTCAACAATAGAAAAAGTAGAAGAAATAACAGCTAGAATAGTCAATTGCATTGAATCTTGATCATCTTTTGAACAACCTCCTATTGTGAATAAGGTCTCATTATTATTAGCATCCTCTTGGTCACATCACATAGTAACATACATTGTTTGAATGTGCTTATTCTTTAAAGTTATACAATTTAGAATGATATATTCTGACTTTTTTTGCATTAGTTACATATATTACGCTTTTGACAATAAGACTGCATATTTTCAAGTCCATCAAAATATTTATGCTAAAAATCTTCTTTACTTTGACGCTTTTATTTTGAATGAATTTACCATGTGAAGTGATAAAGACTCTATTAACTAAATTTGATTCCACGTCTAGTTGATCTTGTGTATTCATTTGAGTCTCATCATGAAAACATCTATAAAGACTTCTATACTTAAATTCCCTTGATTAATTAAATTGAATTGTGCATTCTCAAATTTAATTCAAATATTTATAAAGAACTATATCACTTTTCTACTATCTCTCTTTCTTGATCTTAGTATATGTTATATTTGAGATTATACTCGAAGAGATCATATCTTATTAAGTCCACAACTATAGTATTTCAACATAACAGCTACATATATCTCTATCTTCATGTTTGATGTGGGTTATTTCATATTCAAGTTAAAATTGTCTTGATTGATCTATTTGACAATAAATCCTTTGAAGATGTTGAAGATGTTTCTCCATCTTAGTAGCAATTATGAAAGACCTGAGGCTTAATGCGATGATTGAATTCAAAATCCAAGTAATAATCTGAGTGTTCTTGATCTCCATTGATTTCCTATATCACCTTCTTCCTTTTAAAATCCATCAAGAATAGCAAAGTGTCCCCTTCCTTCAACAAAAAAAAATTAAAGTAAAATTTTCAAAGAGTAATTTCTCTTGTTAAATTTGACATATATAGACTCGTTTCTATTTCCATCCATATTATTGTCTCAACATAAAGAACTTAAAAGAAGACAAATCTAGGACCATATAAAATCCTTTAAAGGATAATAAAAGGTAGAAATTCTTAAAAGAATTTATTAAAGGAGCAAAACTTAAAAGAATATGAGACAAGCTTTAATACTATGAAAATTTTGTATCTATATTTGGCTTATCTAGAAAATTAAGAAAAAAGATATATACAATTAAAATATTTAAATAAAAGAAAAGATTTACTCTCAAATATGGTAATCAAACTTAACTCCATATTTTGTTTTATTCTTAGATGAATTTTTCTTCTTTTGATCCTTAATTTTAGACGTGACAATATCTTCTCGTATTCTTAATATTAGACAAAATTTTCTCCTCTCCATTACAATATTGTGATTCCCAACATTAGTAATGTAGACAATTTTTTGTTGAAAAAATCAGGGCAGTTTTAGATCAAGTGTAATAAAATAATTATAAAACTATTTCATATTGATTTTTCAAAGTCAAGATCATTTTAAATTTATAACATGATTAACACATAAAATATAATAAAGCATGAATTTTAATTCATACTTTATTGTGAAACGTAATACTTTTCTTGTTGTTTTCTTTGAACCATTTCTGCAATTACCTCATCACAACTATCATAGCCGCACAAATATCTGACCTCTAATAATATCTATATAATATGTTAAGAGAACTCTAGAATTATTATAGAGATGGTTAAGCAAGGAATGTTAGCTCTCTTAGAGCCTAAGCTTATTTATAATAAGAATTGGACTTTTTAGTAATTCAATTGAAATAAAATTCTAATTTTAATTAAACTTTAATTGGAATTACAACTAATTCTAATTAAATACCAAATGGACTCAAATAAGATCCAATATCGTATATTGTTCCTTATTTATTAATATCTCATATTTAATCATAAAGTTTCTCAAACTTTACAATAAAGTCCCATTTCATTAAACATTCTCTCTTCAACTTGTTCTTTGTGTGTGAATTATTAAGTTCTCAAATATGTTGGCGATGGATATAAATTATAACCCTAAATCATGTTTAAGATTAGATAAATTAAACAAATATTTATATCCATAGATCAAGATTGGCGCTATAGCCATTCAAATATTTAGAAATGTCAAAACAGTTTTGATTAATCTTTTTGTGCATGCTTTTTCTATATAATTCAATTATTTCATTATACAAAGTTTCGACTAGACATAGAGTATAAAATTAATGTCTACTTTATTTGAGTCTAGTCATGTTGGTTCTCCATCATTAGCAATTAATTCAATTAGTGATATTTTAAAATTATTTTTAAAGTATCATTACACCTTGGCAAAGAATTTTTCGAATCAACATTAATTAAGAACAGTAGAACATTCTCCTTAATCACTTTAGGGTAATGAATACTATATTGATCACTCAACTATCTATCTTCATACGGATATTTTTGTGATAGTTATTTCAATTATTCACACAAAGTTAGGCTGGGTTTAATGATTTCCTTCTTAAGGAGCTGAGTACTTAAAAGGTGTTAAGACCCAGGTTGTAGATAAATAATTTTTATGGTAAATGAGAAAGCATTTATTCTTGTTAGGCTCGTATGAACCATGACATGTATATTTGATGAGCACATGCCGCTTCTGATACTGCCTACATTGCCAACTTGATACCACCCATGCATAACATCACCAGCAAAGAACTCCACCTATTTAAATAGAAAAGGAAATGTAAGATCAAGAAAAAGGGAAGGAAAAGCTGAAAAGGGTCAAAAGAGAAAGCACTAAATACAAAGATGATATACAACTGAAGGCGATTCACTCAATAATTCTATCTCCTGTCGCTTCAAAGACAAGCAAGAACACTCATCGTCCACTCTTTGGCGTCTAAAGTCTACTCATTCACAGTTTGCACACTCTTGATTGTCTCTAGAAAATCCTTATATCTTTCTCTCTCAACTAACTTGCATAAAAAATGAGCTTCACGCCATTGACTATGCCTTTGTTTAAGGTCCCACTTCTTTAAGAGCAAGGACAACGGCCGCAAACGATAAGCAATCTAGTAATGCAGGCTTTGTCACAACCCATCACCGACTGGTCTTTGTTAAAGAAGTTTCCACTCACTAACCCACTCATTTTTAAGAACTTTGACCACCGAATCTGCCGGCCTTTTTGTTCCAACTTTGCTTCTTCTTTTCTTCTTTGTTGATCATAAACACACCACTTTCTAATCAAATAATTGAATCTTGGATCTCTTTCTTTATTAAGTGGAACATAATGATGATTTTAAATAGTTATGTAGCAAAATTGCAAGGCCAAAAAAATGATTAAAAGAGATTTCTTTTTGAAAAATGATATATACTGTAATTTGTTTATTTGCGTTCTTTCATCTGTCCCATATGCTGTGTATATTATAACTAACTATACTTCAATTCTGGTGAGTGTAAAAAGCTGACATCAAAGTTTAAATGTTAATTGGAACTATATCTCCCAATGTTTAGAGACTCTAACTCAAAGTAGCAATGTGTAAAATGAAGCTGTTTTACCACCAATACCATCCCTTTTGTACTGTCTTCCAATGCCTAAAAATGAAATTAATGTTCTCCTCTTCATACTATTGAACTTTTATATAATTTGAGCTAAGTTAAAAATAGACCTCAATTGAACTTTAACTTTAACATTGGATTCTAATTCGTTTAACAATTCAAAATATGTTTAAACTTTCTCTTTAAATTTAACTCATAAAATTAAGGGTTAATTACAAAAAAAAAACTCAAAGTGTACTCAATTTTGTAATTATAGCCCGAACTTTAAAAAATGGCAATTAAATACTCAAACTTTTAATTTTTCAATTATAGCCTGATGTTAGTATTTCTGTTAATGTTACTGACGTGACTTGCCATATAAAACAGAAATCTTAAACACTTATACATATCGAAACTAATTAAATTTAGCTAAACTAAATTTTTGTATTGAAATCCCTAGTTCAAACATGTTTAATTTAATTTTAAATTAAATGAAATAAATAAACATTAGTTAGACTCATTTTAAATCTAAGAAAATGATTTTCAATAGAATCATTAAATGAGAGTTTAATTGCAATAATATAAAGAAAATTTAAGTAATTTTACAACCTAATACACGATCGAACTATTTATGTATTCAAAACAAGTCAACCCAACTTATAAGCTAAATGAGAAGTAAAGTTAATAATATGTAAACAAGAAGCATACATAATAAAGATGAATTCTTGAACACACTAGGAAATTATTAATTCAATTGTAACTCTTCTTATTTGATAATTCTTGAATTGAATTACACATGGTACTAATTTAATACGTACTTAGGATTAGTCTTTTATGTCACTTTACACTTAACAACCAACAAAAACGTTAGTAGGTCCATTTGGAAAGTGTTTTGTTTTTAATAACAACCTCGTATACAAGAAAAATTAAGTTTTATAAAGATACCCAATGGCTTATCTCCAATAGTTTTATACACAATATCACATCCTTCCAAAAATGAGATCGTAATCTATTATTTAATTCAATAAAAGAAAAACTTAATGTGTAGAATACACATAATGGGACTAAAACAATGATGTCATTGAGCAACTGAGAAAAATGAATCCTCTGGTTGAAAACTTGCTCATCGTTGTTTCTTCATGTGCATCTTCAACGCCCGAATCACAAGGACAAGGCATCTATCTATCGATCTGTTAAATAATCAATGCTCCTAAATGCAATTAACACAAGGAAAACTGTGCATTTGGGCAACTCTTTTCTTAGATAGATGAACCCAGCCTGTCAAGTCTCGGCCTGCTTGGGCTTCCATTTCCTGGGCTAGGCTAGCTAGCTAAGCTCTCTGAGTCCCACATCTCAACTTCGGACCAAAGAACCTTCCAAATTAAGGCAGAGGGGTCCACCGGATATCTGAAAAATTCTCTATAAGTAGTTTATCTTATAAGTCATTACTTGCCAAGTAGAAACACATACGCCTAGGAGAACCAAATAACAATAACCTTAAAACGGTTTTAGGTTCGTTGCTTATGGTTGCTCTTTATTTTTATCTTTTCTTTTAAGGTTGCTTGTTTGTGTGCGTATCCAAATAAGTAAGAAAGTTGTTACTGTTGTCCGTAACTAATTGCAACGCTCTGTAAGTCTTTCTGTTGTTCCCATCTCCTCGCTTTCAACTGAAGCTCAGCTACCGCCACCAAGAACCTTATAGTTTGACTTGGACTCAAAACCTCCACCACATTCATCGTCGTGATCGTCTGAAACGAGTCCGCCTTCTCTAACACCGCAAGCATCGCCGATTTCATCTGTTCCATCGCGATATCAATCTTCTAGCACTTGTCCATCCACCAGCCTCCACTATAACAAAACATGAAATTTTTAGATATCAATAGTGGAATTTTTAGACACTTTTTTGCGTAGGAAAAATAATTTTAGACGCTTTATAAAGCGTAAAAAAAATGTCACATAAATTATTTTTGACAATTTTTTTAGAAATATAGATGTGTCGAAAAAATATAGTATTTTTACATATTTAAGCGTCAAAAAGACATAAATTTTTTACACCTCTAAGCGTCGAAAATTTTAATATTGAAAATCTATTTACACATAGATGCATCAAAAACATACTTTTTCGATAGCTTTTTTAGGCACATAAATGCTATTTTAGACGCTTTGTGTAAGCTTTTAGATGCTTTTTTCTGTCGGTATTTTTCACTTTTACACAATTTTTTACGTCAAAAAATTCCACCTTTTTTAGTAAAATAATAAGCTTACAATTTCCTTTTTGCATCTTTTTAAAATTATAAATTTTAATTTGATAAATTAAATTTTATATTATTATAATAAATTATAATAAATTTATTAATATAATAAATTATAATAAATTAATCACATATTTATTATTA
>JAOTAY010000006.1:6365260-6387483 GCA_025629805.1 Erythroxylum baracoense
CTGGTTAGCCTTGGGCAAGGCTAGTCTCTAGGGTTCGACCCTTCTCACCCTATTTACAGTATTCTCAATTTTTTTTATTAGGAAGAGCAGGTCTTTTATTTTTGGTGGTTTCGACACCCATCAAATTTTGGCGCCGTTGCCGGGGACTAGTTTACTTACTGTTTATTGTTTCTTTGGATGACCAGATCTGAAAATTTGCAGTTAGAATTTGATTCTGAAATAGAAAAAACAGCCCGTGCGTTGAGGAAGGAAACCAAGTTACGGAAGAGGGCAGAAGGTATTTCCACTCTTAATCCAGAAGGTACAGCAACTGAATTGGTTGAATTTTCAACTAAACCCGACTCTGAATTAGAGGAATCCTCATCTGAATCTGATAGAGAGGAAGCAATGGATGATAACCGCACTGTTAGAGAGTTGCAAGAAGCCCCCTTGGAGCAGCAGCCCTTATGCATCACCTACCCGAACCTGGAGGTGCCGTTTGAACTGAAATCTGGTTTGATCCACCAGCTCCCCGCTTTCCATGGAATGAAGAGTGAAAACCCACACAATCACTTGAAGGAATTCCATGGTGTATGCTCAAGTATGAAACCGCAAGGTGTAGCAGAAGAGCAGGTCTTTTATTTTTGGTGGTTTCGACACCCATCAGTTCCCTCTGATGTAGTCTCTCGTATGGGGTCTTCCATTGTAGAGTCTTAGTTGGGATTCTATTTAGGAGGTAGGTGGCTATAAGAAGTGCTTCTCCCCAAAAGTGTTTAGGCAAGTGTGCTGTGAATAGCAAGGCTCTGGTCATTTGGAGTAGGTGTTTGTGTTTGATTTCAACCACCCCATTTTGTTGTGGAGTGTAGGGACAACTTTTCTGGTGTATTATTCCCATCTCTACAAAGTATCTTCTGCACTCGTGATTTATGAATTCCTTCCCATTATCAGTTTGTACTCTTAGGACCCTAGTGTCATACTGTTTCTCTACGAATTTGATATATTGAGTTATGGTAGGTTGGGTTTCATCCATGTGTTGAAGTAGGAATGTCCAGGTAGCTTTAGAATAATCATCTACAATGGTGAGGAAAAATTGTGATCCATTTGAGGTAGGGATTCGATAGGGCACCCATAGATCCATGTGCAAGAGTTCAAAGGTTCTAGTAGTTTTTATCTTGTGTTTGGGAAAGGGTTTCCTATGTTGTTTTGCCATAGGGCACACTTGACAATCGGACAAATCATGGGCAGAGAACTTGATTTCATTGATATGTCGTATCTTCTCTCTAGAAACATGCCCTAATCTATTATGCCAAACATCAAAGGGAATAGTAACACTAAAAACAACATTCTGGGTTCTGCAGAGGTCTAGGGAGGGACCTTTTAGGGTCCCTGGAGGTAACAGGTTGTCTGAGTTGAGCTCATACAATCCACTCCTAGCCTTGATAGCTGCTATGATACTGTTAGTCTGAAGGTCCTGCAAGAATAGGTTATTAGATATGAAAATGGCAACTATATCATTTTGTGTGGTGAGCTTATTTACTGAAAATAGATTCGTGAAGAAATTTGGTATGTGTAATATTTCCTCAAGTGTGATCTTATCACCAAGTGTGGCCTGGCATATATGCTCTACTTCCTGTTGTGTACCATCCGGGAGAGTCACAGAATCATATATCCTGTTTACTTTATAATTATGACAGAAATTTAAATCCTTGGTCATATGTGATGATGCTCCTGAGTCAATCAACCATATGCATGTATTTTCTGTAATTTTTGGGTTTATGCAGCCATTACCTGCAAAGTTTGCGAGACCTCCCATCTTTATGTCACTTATGTCCTTTCCTTTAATTGCCTTTGATATTTCTTACTGTATGAATGTTGCTAGGCCTTGGGGGATTTGATCGCTCCTATCAGTGCTCTCACTAGTTTCATTTTGTGTGTCTATAGGAGTGTCACCAAACACAACTGAGTTGGCTCTGCTTTTCTGCCCAGTCAGCTCCCTATACCATTCAGGCACCTTATGGATTTTGAAACATGTTTTTATAGTATGCCCGGCCTTCCCACATTTTTCATAGTGCTTATCCTCTTTTCTCGTATAAGTCTTCTTATTGTTGTTGTAACTTCTACCCCCTTGTTTTGTGTTGAAATTGGGATGTTTTGCCATCATAGCAACATTCATATTGTTCTCATTGCTTGCATTTACTGGTCTTTGTCTTTCTACTGTCTGCATCATGGCATAAGCCTTGGTCACCATGGGTAGAGGCTCTATAAGCATGACTTGGTTCACAACATGCTCATATTCCTCGTTTAGGCCCATCAAGAATTGTACCAGTCTGTGTGTGTTCTCCCTCGTATTAATTGCCTTGGCAGCATCACAAGTACAAGTAGGTGTTGGGCTTAGGCTAGATAGATCATCCCAAAGTTTATTTAGCTTTGTGTAATAAGCTGAAATTGTGAGATTACCTTGCTTGAGTTGGCTGATCTCTCCTTCTATCTGATATAACAGTGGACCATTAACCTCCCCAAATCTTTCCCTCAGCTAGTCCCAAAGCTCCTTGGCCGTGGAAAATGACAAGAATGCATCCCCCAGCTCTTTGCTCATTGAGTTGAGAATCTAAGACTTGACCATGGAGTCTGCTCTCTTCCATCTGGTGAGTAAAATTCTGTCCTCTGTTGGTTAAGTACATGTTCCATCAATAAAGGATAGCTTATCCTTGGCACAAAAAGCTATCATCATTGCCTTGCTTCAAGTTAGGTAGTTATTCCCATTGAAGAGGGTGGTAACGAGGACTGCTCCTGGATTTTCTGTGTTGGTGATGGAGTACTTCTCCAGGACTGTGGAATCAAGATGGCTAGTTTCACTTTCAGCCATGGTCGACATTCTTGGTGGTAGGTTGGATCAGACCATAGGCTCTGATACCATGTTAGAATTTACAATAGGCCTACGGGCCCTTATGAGAAGGAAAGTTAGATTACATATATGTCTAAGTGAGGTTCCATCCTAAAACCAATTGGTGATAGGTGGAGTAGCCCACTAGATTTATATATTAATCTTCTTTCCTCTCATTCTCCAATGTGGGACAAACTCCCACTCTTTATATTTCAACAGTCGGCTACTGTTATTAACTTATTGGATTGTATTAATTAGCGGTATTCTATACACTATCCATCTCCATCATTCACCATGTATAAGATTGTCCTTGCCTTAATAAACGTCCAAGCCCTCAGATACTTTCCTCCTCATGGTCCTAATCAGCATCTGATGACTACAGTAACTAACTTTTTTCTTTTTCTGAGTTAACCAATCGACGAGATGCCAATTGTTTCACTTCAGCTGTCAGCTAAATTCTCTCCAACCTAATCACTTGCCTCGCGTGACTTAATGAAGCTGAGTTGGACAATCTCAATGATACAGCATTTGACTCGCGGTTTTGCTATTCTCATCTGTATATTATAGATTAACTTTTATAAATGAATGACGTAGGAACGTACGCCAGTTTATCTAACCGTCCATGTCACCAGATGTAATAACTAAAACTAAAAGAATTGATTTTTTAAAGTAGCGTGTTTTATGTCTGGAATTTGCGTATGTAATTTAAGTTAAATCAACAGCATGTGCCTTGCCTCGCACTTAATCATGCAAAGTGAAAAATTAACAGCGTGGGTGGGTGGTGCGTTAGACTAGGAATCTTATCTGGATGAAATATTAAACAAACATGAATCATGACAAAAGCAGTTAAATCGAAGATGTGACCTCCTATGTAATTAATTGCGATGTCATGAATAGAATAATCCACACACAAAATGTGTAACGTAAGAGAAAATTATAACAATTTCGCCACTGTTCCATTTATTCTTAGTATATAACACACTACTACATTAATGACAACGACCAAGGCAATGAGTGGTCTCATCTATAAAATAATCAATTTCTTTAATTCAAATTACTACTACTGCTGAAACGTTTTAACAGGACGGAGCCAAGCCGATCCTTCTTAAAAGGCAAAATGTGTAACATGGTGAATAACTACTTCAACAACAACAAGGAAAGGAAGAATAATGTACGGGCGATGGCAAAGAGTCAAAACTTTAATGACGTGTTGAGCCTAACAGGTGGGCCCCTATTAACCAAAAAGTAAAGTAAGCCGGTGTCGGACAACTAAGCCCCCTCTGTATGCTCTAGGTCTCTAACACGCCGAAAGTCACCACATGTTTTTTTTTTTTCATCGCTTCTATTTTGCCCACCCAAAAGGGAAAGACGTCTTTTTAACTTTTAAGCTCCTATTTACTAAAAACGACCGTGTCGTTTTCTATTTTACAGGGGCGTCTTTGTCTTTCCTTCATCGATTCCCCTTAATTTCAACGTCACTAGTGTCGACTTGGCAGTTCGAAACTAAACAAATTTATTTTAATAACATCGTCACTGCATAATTGCCCTCGGCTTGTCAGAAATTTCAAGCTCGCACCATTGACTATCTTCTCCGTTTCACCATCTCAATGGCATAGCCGTAAAATCGTCCATTTTCAGGTCTCATTACATCAAAATAGCACTCTCTCAAACCGCCAACTTTCATGTCTCGCGGTATTCTCTTCTTCGCTTCTTCAACACTTCAGTCTTGAAAGAGTCGAATTCAGAGCTCTGAAAGATCGTCAAACGGGGTCGCTTCGCTAACTACCAGTCATCGAGAGGCTGCGGTTGCACTTTTCTCTTGAAGTTGAAGAGAAGAGATGCCAATCCACGAAGCAGAGTCCCACCGCGCCAGAAATCGAACCGCGACTCGACCACCGGTACCAGCTCGCCGGGCACCGTTACGGCAACTACTGCGTGTGACATCGATCGCCGGCGGAATACAATTCGGTTGGGCTCTGCAGCTCTCTCTGTTAACTCCGTACGTGCAAGAGCTTGGAATCCCTCATGCGTGGGCTAGCATCATATGGCTCTGCGGTCCATTATCGGGACTAATAGTTCAGCCACTTGTTGGCCACATGAGCGACCGTTGTAAAAGCCGATTTGGCCGCCGGAGACCGTTTATTTTGATCGGCGCTACGTTGATATCTCTTTCCGTCTTGGTCATCGGCCACTCCGCTGATATCGGGTGGCTTTTGGGCGACAGAGGAAGCTCTAAGCCTAGAGCGATCGCAGTTTTTGTTTTCGGGTTTTGGATATTGGACGTTGCTAATAACATGACTCAAGGTCCTTGTCGAGCTCTTCTCGCTGATCTTACCGGTAACTGTGGAGCTTACTTTCCTTTTCTTTTCCCGTTAACCATAATTCAAATTATTGAACTTTTATTGTGCATGGTAATTTAGTTTGAATTCGTCGGAAAACAATCTTACCCAATCGAGACTGAGAGGATGATCATGCTAAATTTTGTTATTTTGTAGAAAATAATTCGTAATGCTGAACTGTGATTATTATTTATTAGTACTATGTATTCTGATATTTATTACTATTTTGAAGAAGTCCTCAGGTTTCTTAGATTGATGTTGCTTCACCTTTTGGTTTATGTTAGTATCCCACATTTCCGGTATTAAATCCTTGTAGAGAAACCATTTTTTCACTCTGTGGCCAATTACGTCCGTACGATATGATTTAGCGTGCGATATTTTTAGTTGTTGTCGTGCGTTTTAGGAAGGAATTAAGATTGTTTGGTGGAGTCGGACTAGTTGGTGAGCAAATTGGCGTCCATCAGGAATTTTTTTGGCCTTTGGTTGAGCCAGTTCTTTGATCAGTAATATTATTAGATAAGATTGTTTGGGAGCATTTGCATCACATATAGATGGTCTTTATAGCTTTTGAATGTGATTTACTTTAAACTCTATGATTTTACCGAATAGTTCACTGCCTACTGTGATTGTGGAAAAAATCTGCCTAATAATTAAAACAAAGAATGAACTTCAAAAATTTTCAATCTCACATTTAACAAAAAAATTTGCAACCAGGGATAGCATGAGTATTTATTTTATCTAATTTATGTGTTGAGAACATAATATACTACAAATTTTTACTTCTTAATTAATCCAAATATTTGTAAATTCCTATTCGTTCATATTAGATTACTTCAGAAGTTCTATCAAATTAGGTATAGTTTGTTTGTCATTTCTGATTGACGGTCTAGACTGATTTGCGAGTATAAATCTTAGTTTTTTTATTTTCATTTAGGATCTCTAGCTGTCCAGGTCTTGTTCATGGCAATAGACACTAGTAATTCATATTATCTATTATTATGAAACTTCCTTTGCAAAGTGTTTGGACCACAGTCTATGTGTCTACCTATTCAGAAGCTAATAGTTTTATTTTTCCTTGACATTTTGATTTAGTGTGAAGAGATATTTTTAGATTGGTTCTTTTGTTAAATTTTGTATCTGCAATCCCTTCTTCAAGCATTCATTCTTGAGACCATGATGCATCGGAATTGGTGTCTTTCGGAAATTGGTACCTTTCTAGTCAAGATAGCGCAGCAGTCTTTATCACTGAAAACAGATAGGATTGACCAACTGTCCATCATGGTTTGAAGTTGCAATCCAAACTTTCATTAATTCTATTGATTTTTCTAAAGTAGTTGACGATTGGGCACTTGATAAGTTATCTTCAAGAAGTTCTCCAATTCCTTCCACAGATGGTTTTTTCATGTGACATCCTGTGTTTGATTTCTTTTTTGGATTTTTCTCAAGACTAATCCCATTTCAGTTGTTTAAATTCCTGCTGCAATGTTTAATTGCTTTTAAATAAATAGAGAGCTAAAGTAGGTCGATATGACTCTTTAACTGGGAACCACCGGTGATATACAAACTCCCAGTCCCCAAAACTACATTAATTTGTAAATAAATTAAAGAATCATTTCATGGAAAGAAATCAGGAAGCTTGAATTTCTTGTGCCAATAAACAACAGATACTTATTTTGATGGGGAGAAATAATTCATATGCTTTTGGCTAAGTGTTCCTTTGGTAGAGCTGAGTTCAATGACAAAAAGAATCTGTCCAGTTATTTCAAACATATTATTTCTTTCCCTATTATTGAATTTTTTGGTCAAACCAATTTACTTGGATCTTGTCATTTTTTGCAATCCTTATTTAGAATTTCAAATCCTTTGCATAAAAAGATCAAATCAGTTTCATTCAGCTAGGATTGACATTTGCCTTATTTGAACTCCTGTTCTGTTAGGGAAGGATCATAGAAGGACTCGGGTGGCAAATGCATATTTCTCATTATTCATGGCAGTTGGTAATGTACTTGGTTATGCCACTGGGGCATTCAGTGGTTGGTTCCGGATTTTTCCCTTTACAGTTACCTCTGCATGTAATGAGGACTGTGCCAATCTCAAATCTGCGTTCTATCTTGATATTATTTCTATAGTGGTTACTACATATTTAAGCATCACAGCAGCTCAAGAGATGCCTTTGGGATCCATGCACACGGTGGAAGAAGCTTCAGGAGAATCAAGCCATGCACAAGAGGCCTTCTTATGGGAACTATTTGGAACATTTAGATACTTCTCATGGTCTATTTGGGTAATATTAGTTGTTACTGCTCTCAATTGGATTGGTTGGTTCCCATTTCTTCTCTTTGATACGGATTGGATGGGCCGAGAAGTCTATGGTGGCAAGCCGAATGAAGGAAGTAATTACAACTCTGGAGTCAGAATGGGTGCATTTGGCTTAATGATGAATTCAGTCATACTTGGTATAACATCTGTGCTCATGGAGAAGTTATGTAGGAAGTGGGGAGCTGGTTTTATATGGGGAATTTCGAACATACTTATGGCTCTATGTTTCCTTGCTATGCTTATAGTCTCATACGCAGCAAAACATATGAGCTACATAGGGCACGACCTGCCTCCAAATGGAATTGTGGCTGCTGCACTAATTATTTTTGCAATTCTTGGCTTTCCGCTAGCGGTAAATATCTAAGTCCTACTAAAAGGTGCATTATACTTTCTGTTAATATTTTCCAATTATTATACTCAATACTTTAAGCAATATGGATTTCAAGCTATTGGCTTCTTGGTAGCCTTTGTATGTCCATGATCACCTTTTTAGTTGAGCTCAGTTTCCTGATTTCTTAGTATAAGTAGTATATGAACTACCATATGTTCTAGTGTCTGATGGCTTGTTTTGCCCACAAGTGAAGTACATCTTCTGTGGAACAATCAAGAAATAAACTGATATCATTGGGATATTGTCATTGCAGATCACTTACAGTGTTCCATATGCCTTAATTTCCTCACGTATTGAATCTCTGGGACTTGGTCAAGGTGGGAAAAATCTTTGTTTCTTCCAGGAAATTTTTTTAGTTGACAGCAAAGGCTCAGTAACTGCTTGTATTCGTGATTGGTTTTTGCAGGGCTATCAATGGGTGTTCTCAATTTGGCAATTGTGATCCCGCAGGTCTCTCTTGACATACACTTGATACTGTGTGTTGGGGTGGGGGTGGGAGCAACAATGGATGCTTGGTTCTTCTTCAAAAAATGAAAAGAAAATTTAATTATTGAAAGAAGATCTGATGATAAGAAAGTATAGTGTTATACTCTTTTGCTGGTACAAAGAAGGGCTAAAAGGATTGTCTATTATTTAATATCTGATCATTGGATGACAAATTTTTTAGTGGAAGACTTTTTGAATTCCATGAGACGCTATATAAATACCATTTCCTCACCTGCGATTATATGCTGCATGTTAAAGAGTCCAGGATCATCTTGTTTATAGAAGTACAAAGCAGCTAATAAGATCTGTAGAATTCTAGATTTACATGGTCCATTTGCTAGTGAGTACGATGTCATCAAAGGTTTCTTGGGTAGGTTCATGAGATTAATTGCAAAATACATTCAGTTTTCTGTCACTTAAAACGTACAAAAGTCAGATCCATATTTCCAGCATCTTATGTGAAATTTCTGTTGAACTTTATTTTTGTTTCGTTCAAAATTTCTCCTTCCAACAACTTTATGATTGGGATCTCTTGTCAACATAGGTTATTGTGTCGGTGGGAAGTGGGCCATGGGATCAGCTATTTGGTGGTGGAAACTCACCAGCTTTTGCTGTTGGTGCCGTTGCAGCATTGGCTGCTGGAATTATGGCCATCTTGGGTATTTCTCGATCTAGTGCTCAGAAGCCGAGGACTACCAAATGAGGTATTTTCTTGTACCTATTATTTTCAGATTACAGTAAGATTGGAAACAATGAACGGTTGCAGGAATTTGTGCGAGTAGCTATATTCATCTCCAAACAATATAGACTTTTAAATTATTGTGTCCGTTAGCCAATATAATGCTTCTTTCTCTTTCCATAATTTTCTTCTTTTTTATACAGATTACCAGAACTTCTTTGTTGTAATTTTATTTCATTGAAGTTGCCAGTGGACTGTGAGTAGAATCTGAGCAGAAGGTGATCGAGTTTACAAAATTGGGGGAGTTTTGGAAAAAAGAAAAAAAGAGGATTTCGTGGAAATTTGTCAAGCTTTGGAACTTGTGAAGATTTAACGAGGCCAATTGCAGATCAGGCCTTCTTTAAGTTGACGAGGAAGGTCCTTATTTGAGGCTTAAGAATTCATTTTGTAGTTCTCTCTACATGTCTTAGAAACGGTATAAGCAAATTAATGTAAAGCAAAGGCTGCAATAAGGGAAATATTGCAAATACCTTAGCTGTCAATGGGAGGTGGGAAACATGGAAGAGGCTGTCAAAGTTCAGGAAGAATTTATTCAATTATGTGCAAAAGTTAACCTGCTTCATTGGAAAGTAGAACAAAGCCGAGGATTGCTTCCCAAGAGTATTATATTAACAACCAAAATAAGTTTCTGGCGATTGAGATTTATTCCGTATGGAAAATAAAATATCTCTCTGAGCCCTTTTATTGGTCTTCTGGTGGTCCAACTGTCTGAAGCTTGGTGAATTGGCATCTCTTGCATTGTGTGCCTGAATATTGCTGTATGAATATAGTGAATAGAGCTTCGTGGCCAAAAGTTTGTATGTGATTTGTGCTGATTGAAACCTTGATGGAGACGTGTCTTTCGATGCTGTGTTTTCTGGAATAGCTTGATTGATTTCTCTCGAAAACATCCTTTATATTCATGACCTTGATTAGCTCTGAATCTAAGAATAAATTCTTGTGTTTATTGCACCTATCAGTATCTATGAAAGCATGTTTGCTTTCACTGCCCCATGCACTGTTTTCTGTTAAGGTCTGAGAATCATACAAAAGATTTGGCTGAGCTCCTCACAGTTTGAGTTCCTTATTTGCCAAATCATAAATGAAGACATGGCCCGGATGTCAAGACATATCCTATTGCAAAACTAGCATATATAATTGTGCTCCATGTTTGAGACCATAAACTGCATGGGTGTGTGCATGTATGTTAGAGAACCAGGTGGTGGGAACTTTGGGAAGAAAACTGTTATAAATAATGGAAAGTTTGTAGTTTACCTTGCAAAAATATCAGGGCATTGAATCTAAGCTAGACAAGAAGAAAAATTTAAAATTTTTGTGGTTAGAGAGATCTCTTCGTATCCCCTTCCAGGACCGGACTCATTCTGAAAACGAGCATCAAGAGTTTTTCAGCAAAGAAAAGAAGGGAAAATGAGGAGGATGGAATCCGAGAACTTATTCGATTTTCTAGACAAATATAATCTTTTTTATTTTCATAAATGTCAAATCCCAAAGGTATCTTGTCCGTGTTTCACATCCTTTTCCTGTTGAAACTTGCATCTGAGCATTTGTGTTCTTTTTTTTTTCTTCTTATTATCATTATTCTGTCAATAAAAAAAGTTCTGCTTGAAGCCTTGAACTCCATTATGACAACAACTTGGTGTACATAACATGATTTTCTGATTGACTGCGACAGCGAGAATAGCATTGCCATGTGATCCTAAAATTACTCGATTTCTTTCTGTTTAGAACAATCTCTTGGGATTTTTCATTTGGTAAAGACCACTTTCCAATTAAGATGCTAAATTCGAAATTGGGTTTTGATGTTAATTTCATAGCCTGCAAGTGCTCTTTCTTGTCTGTTGGAGTTTCAGTTGGTTCTGTGTCATGACACGTTGCTGTCATCCACAGCAGCTTATTATGCTGGAGACACAAGGCATCTGACATTGAGGGGGATTGGATTGGCTATGGATTTCAGAGAAGTATATCTTTTGATTATATAGAAATAAAATAAAAAAAATTGAAGAAGATAGCTACTGCGGCCACTGCAGCAAAAGGTTAAAAGATTTTACAAAAGTTGGAACGCAAGTGCAAATCCGTCGTTTATTGGGCAGGGTAGTGCTGTTTCTGCTACTGCTGTCTGAGGCTGAGCTGCCAAAAGGCCTCTGCTCTGCTCTCACCCCCCGCGGAGAGACAGTCGCTCATCTCTGTTGTGAGAAAGGGGATACAAAAGAATTAAATGGTTGCAATTGTAGCACGTATTATTTGCTCTCTCACTTTGTTCCCTTTCTCCCGTCTGCCAGTTCTCCATACCCTCCATTAACAACTCTGTGGTCCCATTCATGACCACTACGTGCACGTACCCTCCACAAATCCCATGAATTTATTATTTATTGTAAACACCACCCATTTCATCCCAATCTGTTGAGCATAATTACATTGAAGACTAGACTATGAATAAGCCATTCATTCACGCATACCCAGACAGACAAAAGCAAAAAGAGAGGTGAAAAAACACATGGGGCCTGAAGCAGGTTTTTACCGAAAGTTTTGTCACCTCTCAAATTGGGCAAATAGTCGAGAGATGTTCCCATGTTGGAGTGGGTTTCAGACAACAAAAGATCATATATATATGCTTTAGAATGGGTTTAATCCCGTGGGTTGTGTAAGGAAGTGGCATATAGCATATGGATAGCTGCCTTAGAACCTGAGACATTTCCCCTGCCCACAAAGCCTGCTTAACGAGTGACAACTATTAAGTCTAACCCAACTCAACTTGTGCCATTGCGCTTTCACTAACCACAATTCCACTTGGCAACTCTGAGATAAACTTGTTTTATCGGTTTTGATTTTTGAAACATAGGGAGAACTGAGAAGGGGTTTAAAACATTATCCACTTATAAAGCACAACCCAAAACCAGATGATTTCCATTGATTCAATAATTTATTGATTTCACTCCATTAACACAAAAATAACTAATTTAAGCTAGCCTTTCCTACCACCATTATCGTTCCAAAACAACTTACATGGACAAACTTACTGTGGCGGTTAGTCATAAAACAAACGCACCAATCCCTGGATTGTTTCACCATCTTTTTGTACTGGGAAAACACTTTATTTAAAGCCGTTTGTCATCTGGATAACACATCTTCTCTTTGAACTAACCTGCACTAAGCCAAGAATAATACTAATTTATATACCTATATGCACGGATGGACTATCCTGGAATGAGGAAGAGGATTGCCCCCACAACCACAAAACAAAAGGGTCTAAGAATTTTCTTCGCAGCATTTACGAGCTTAAATATGTATTATGTAGAGCACAAGTAGGACCCAATTGCTTCATGTATATATAGGCTACATACCCTCTTACCCCTCCCACCAGGTATCCCAACTCTTTTCCACCCAACCCAACACACCACACCCAAAGTAGTATTAAGTATCCCTGTTAACTTCTTCTACCTTTCTCTTCATCCGAAAACAACCTTATCATAGGAAGCACAATAATGGTTATGTGTAACCCAAAACCTTCTTCTCCTTCCTCATTTCTGTCTCCTGCCACAACCCATTTCGCTATACCCAACAAAGCCATGGATCATTATACTGATGATCAGGAGGAGCTACGTAGATGCCCAACCCCTTCAGAGGTAAAAACAAAAACCAAACAACGATCAGGACCCATTAATTGTTTGTATTGTATGAGCATGTAACCAAAGGACATGTATTTCTGATTGATGAGATATGTTATGTCTTCTAAAAAGGATGACTAAACTGTGTAGTATCTCTCAACCGTGTCCAACACTGATCATTTCTTTTATAATCTTTTTTGCCGTTCCATTCAGGCCTTGGAGGAAATCAAAGCCATAGGAAAGATCTCTGGCCCAACAGCAATGACCGGTCTTATTCTGTATTCAAGAGCAATGATCTCCATGCTTTTCCTTGGCTATCTTGGAGAGCTCGAGTTAGCTGGTGGCTCTCTATCCATCGGCTTCGCTAACATCACCGGTTACTCTGTGATTTCTGGACTAGCCATGGGAATGGAGCCCATTTGCGGACAGGCTTACGGGGCCAAACAATGGAAGCTTCTTGGCCTCACCCTTCAGAGAACCGTTCTTCTCCTTCTCTCTGCCTCCGTTCCGGTCTGTTTCATGTGGCTAAACATGAAGAGAATTCTATTATGGTGTGGCCAAGATCAAGAAATATCATCTGTTGCTCACACTTTCATTCTTTTCTCCATTCCTGACCTCTTCTTCCTTTCACTTCTGCACCCTATTCGTGTATATCTTCGCACTCAAAGCATCACATTACCATTAACCTACTGTTCAGCCATCTCTGTTCTCCTTCATGTACCTTTAAATTTCATTCTCGTTATCCACTTCAAACTGGGTATTGCAGGGGTAGCCATAGCCATGGTTTGGACCAACTTCAATCTCTTTCTCCTGCTCATTTCGTTCGTATATTTTTCTGGTGTATGTAAAGATTCTTGGGTCACTCCCAGCATGGATTGTCTTAGAGGATGGTCATCTTTGTTAGGTCTTGCAATCCCCACATGTGTTTCTGTATGTCTTGAGTGGTGGTGGTACGAACTCATGATAATGTTATGTGGTCTACTTCTTAACCCCAGAGCCACTATAGCATCAATGGGAATACTTATTCAGACAACATCTTTAGTTTATGTCTTCCCTTCAGCCCTCAGTCTCGGAGTCTCAACAAGAGTTGGTAACGAGCTGGGGGCTAATCGGCCTGCAAGAGCCCGCATTTCCATGTTCGTGTCGCTGGCATGTGCAGTGGCGCTTGGTCTCTTGGCTTTGTTGTTCACAACGTTGATGAGGCATCAATGGGGCAGATTTTTCACAAATGATGCTGAGATTTTAGAGCTCACGTCTATAGCATTGCCGATTGCGGGGCTCTGTGAGCTTGGAAATTGCCCACAAACCACTGGGTGTGGGGTTTTACGTGGAAGTGCTAGGCCAACCATTGGAGCTAACATCAATCTGGGGTCTTTCTACTTGGTTGGTATGCCAGTGGCAATGTTAATGGGGTTTGTGTTCAAACTGGGATTTGCTGGGCTCTGGTTTGGGTTGCTTGCAGCTCAAGCTTCATGTGCCATGCTCATGCTCTATGTTCTATGCAGAACAGACTGGTTAGCTCAAGTAGAGAGAGCCAAAGAGCTTACACAAACTTCCGTAATAACTAGTACTTCTCTGCCATTATTACCGTCATCATCAGCCAAAAAGGCCAACCTTGAAGAGATACTGTGCATTAGCGATAAGCATGTGAAGTCAAATTCGCACGAGACAGACCCACTGATATCTACTGCGCAAACCGTGCACTGATTATAGATCACGTCCGCATTTTGGCCCCCACGCGCGATTGAGGAGCTGATGTGAATTTCATTTAAAAGTTTGCATTGCCCACTTTGTAATCTTTTTCTCCATGTTGTGCTAATAACAATGTAGAAACATATGATTCCTAACTAAGAATTCATTCTTCTCCATGTATATTAATATTTATCGGAAAGTATAGAAGGAAAAGGATAGAGAAAGAGAAGAGAAAAGGGTTAAGCTGTCGGTTGTTTCTAAAGCGAGAGGAAAAGAAAAGGATCTTGGTTTCCCTATCCCTAACTTTCCTGTCGTCGTTATTCACTTCCAAGTAAGGCAGTAATCTCAAATACTTAAAATGGAAAATTGGCATAAAACCCTACAACCATTTCATACCAATATTCCTTATTTTTGTTATTAGGCCCATGCTTGTAAATTCTCTTCCTCGGTGCTCCAAATTTTGTTCTTCTTCGTTGTTTACTACACACTAAACCTGTATATATAACGGTGGTATAAAGTACTAAGTCCTGTTCCTATGATGTGATTAGAATTCTTAATACTCTTAATTAGATAAACACCTAGCAATTAATATTGATGCATTAGTCTAATTAGGAATATTTTATGAAACTTCAATTCAAGGAACCTTGTCTCTGTTTCATGAGCACCATATTCCTTACGCTTCTACTTTAATTGCTCCTCCAGCTTTCCTTCAAATGTCTTTCATTTTACCTTATATAAAATATTCTCCAAAACTCTAAATATCTTTCTGTCCATGTCATTACCTTTAAGTTACAATTCTAAAATATAAATTTTCTGTAAAAATAAAGGAGGTTCTCATGTCTACCTCAATTATATATCCTTATTCTGCAATGAGTTGATCCATATCTTTCCCCTTTTGAAATTGAGGGAAATTGGATAGCATAGCCCCTTAAAGGAACTTGCTCTATCATGCACTATTTTCATGTATTTGAAGCACTCTACGTGCACGTGCAATACAACAGAGTCCATTACACGATTATTAAATTTGTGTTTAATATTACAAGCGAATATACAGCCATCGTGAGAAGTGCATGTCATACATTCTGATTCTGCAAGTTTCGGATTGCATTTGTCTGGTGCAGATTAAACTGCACATCACTATAAGACAATTAATTGAATTTTTCGAAAACTAAACTTAAGAGTAAGACAGACACACACGAATTGGCACAAATAAAGAGAAAGGTATCTGCAGTTATGGACAAAAGAAGCAGGAAATTGAGAATGATGATAATGGAGGACCTTGTATTCAAGTATGCATACAAGTACTGAAGAAAAAGAGGGAGAGAGAGCTTGGATTGATTAGGGCGGTGGGGTTCCTCCAACAAAATTCAGCTATAATTACATCTGTCTACATTCTCAGATGACAAAATACGACCAGTGCCTCTGCTATTTACCCAGTTCCCCACCTCCACTACACCAACTCTCTCTGTATATATGTATACACATCTTTTCTCTCTTCTTCCAACACATTAACTGCTCTTATTATTTACCTTCCCTACAAACACATGACACAATTCTGGTGGTATAGAGAAAATCCCATTACTTAAAATTATTTATGTTTTAGAATATACACCAGTTGTATATACTTTTGAAGTTTCTGATAGGCGATATTTAAGTATCAACAAAAGTTGGCCCCACCCACATGATAACGTATAGCTAATCACCCATTCGAGGGCTAGAGCATGGAGTTGTACTTTGACTCATACCTGCCAGCTAGTTCCGAGTTGCTTTCACCATCGCAAATTTCAGAAAGGTTTTTAGGATTTAAATATTACTTGGTAAAGACGATAATTTTTAAAAAACATTATGCACTAAAGAAGTAATCGCAGCCATGCTTAGTCTGCAATTTGAAACTTGAGTCACTATTTTAGGTCAGTGTTCCTGCACATTTGTCTTCACGTACCTAATTAATTAGTTTGGTAAAATGGTGAGTGTCCAGTTCATCAGAACTTGCACGAAATGGAATGGTTGAGTGCTTGGTTTTGAGCTAACGAATCGATTTTTAACTGATAAATTGGTTGAACTATTTACAGCTTGGCTGGTTGGTTCTTTAGTTAAACGAGGTCAGAGGAGTTATCAGACATGGTATGCCCTTGGATCACTGGTTCAAGATGCCATTTCGTACTTGTATTAATGAAGGACAGGGTACTTTCAAAACCTTCAAAATTACAGACTACAGTATTGTATTGTTTGTACATTACTGTTCACGAAGGCCTCACGATACTGGTTGGTTTTACTATGATTGCATATTGCATTCAAACGAGAAACGATTAATGTATATCTGTCATATTTATGACAACCTTTTTAGTTCTTTTCCAAAATTTCATGCTCGACCGAACTTTAGATTACACACTCCTAGAGAGGCCTATACGCTTCTCAATGGAAAACTAACTACATACTCAGCTCTGGTTAATGCAGCTAACATAGTTTTCAGTGTTGTATACAACTAGTCACCAGAAATTTGTAAGGTTTGCTATGCTATTGACATGATTAACACCTAGCGTTTAGAAGTATGAATTTTGATTAAAATATATATGGAGCACCAAAACCAACATCACATGTTAATCATTGTATATTACTTTCCATTTTTTAAGGAAATTAAAAAATTTACTTAAAAACTTCATTAACAGGTCATTGTCACAACTCACAAGGAGAATAAATTAATGCGATAAATTATTAGGTAATGAATTTCACATTATGTCTACGAATCCCATCAAAGAACTAGCACAATCGCCCACTTGAACAGCAACATAAATCAATCACATTAAACTAACCTGAGAATAGAATAGAATAGAATAGGGGGTTGCATCAATCGTGTTCATCTAATGCCTTTGCCCTCTATGGGTTACAGACCATTTTGTGGTGAGAGTATTCCTTTTAGAATAGAATATAACTTTCTAGTTCTGAATGGAATCTCTCTAAACTCGTGCTATTATCTATCAAAACCGATCATTGTTGTAAGCTTTGAATCGAATAGTCTCAGCCCGAGTGTCTCCGAAAAGCAAGTTCCCTAGTTCTCATTCCATTAATGGCTGATGTGAATTTAACACATGTCTCGCATTTCATCCCACTTTTTTTTTTTAAAATTCCTGTTTTTTGCAGTCTACCAATGGCATCAGTTTATGCTTTCCACAAGTACCGATTTGATAGATTAAATTAAGTAAAAACAAAAAAGCTTAGGTCCGCCATAATCAAGCCGCCCCATTCTCATTGGTTCAAGTAGTGGGAGAGTTAATGCACCAAAACAGGTCGACAAAAAGAGACCTTTAAAAAGTGGAACGAGTTATAATTGTTTAATATATAGTTGCTTTAGCGAGTTTAATCAGTACAGAAACCCCACTTGATAAAAAGCTAGTGTTAATTAATCACATACCTAAACCTGGCATTGCCGTATGTATATGTTAATGTCCTGATTCTATGTAAACGTCTTTTCAGAAACCACCCAGCCCCTCCTTAACTGGGGCTTGGCCACTACGTGTTTACCGTAACAAGTGTTGAAACGGAAACCTTTCTCACCTGGGTTTGTAGCCGAAAGTTCCACCTTTTCTGGGAGCCCTTAATACGTTAATTCCATCACGTAATGTATACGTGTATATGTGATGAAACTATAAAGAAGGGAGATAATCAATTCTGAAGTATTTTTTTTTAGAATTTCAATTTATTGTTTAATTTTTAAATTTTTTAAAACCTTAACAATTTAGATCAAAATGTTAAATTTTAATAATGCGATTAATTGATTGACTTGATATTTAATCGACATATTATATATATCATTAAAAAGAACATTTTAAAGTGATTTGTTAAGATTTTAAAAAATGAATCATTTAATAATTAATTAAAAAATTAGATGTTTTTAAATATATTATCTCAAGTAGAATGCATGGTAAGTAACTAACTGATCCTCTATAATGTTGTCAATGATTTAGGTTATGGACCGCGCAATACTTGTGCATTTTTTCATAGTGTTTCTGAGAGGCTTGGTGGAATTCCACGAGTTAAATTATTTGTCCATCTACAGACATTTTTAAATATATTATCTCAAACAAAATGCATGGTAAGCAACTGACTGATCCTCTTCCAATCTGCAATAATGATGTCTATGATTTAGGTCGTAGACTGCGCACACTTTTGCCTTTGTTTCCGAAAGGCTCGGTGCAGTTCCACGGCCTAAAATTATTTGTCTGCCTGCAGCTATATGCATGTAGTGTCTATACGACCAATAATATCTCTCTTTCACGGTTGCATCCCTCCAGAGATTCATGCAATTTCACACGGAAGCAGAAAGATGGTCAAATTATGCGTTATATATATCAATGATGATCACTTCCAAGCGGGGCAGCGAGTGAAAATTTTTGTGATATGGAATATGGCTTAGATAGTGTGTGGCCGAACAAGGGCTAGCGTGTTGACCCTAGTGAAACATAGAGAAGAAAGGGCAATGCATATAATTAAGCAAACATATCTTGAAGTTGGATATAGGTACGAAGATATATGTTCAATGATGCCAATCGGGTGCCGTTAGTCAGTAGCATAATCCACAAGAAAAAAAAAAGACATAGCAGGTAGTCAGTGCCGTAATGTGGCTTTCTGATGAGAAAAGTGTCCCCTACACTACACTATACTGCATAGATGGGTTTGCAAGGTTGCAAAACGCTGGACCATTTTGTATGCGTGTTCTTCCACTGCCACATGCACCATATGGAACCCACTTCTACTGTTTTAATTTTGGATTCACCTAGTATCACACTAGAGGGAACATAACTTGTTATTTGAAGGTTTGACAATTCTAAAGAGTAATGAGTTCCTTGTCCTTTTAGGAATCCTCCCTTTCCCTTCTTTGAAATGATACTATTCCATCATGCACTTTGTGTTACATGTCCTGAATTCTACTTCTTTGAAGTCTATTTATCGGTTCCAACGTTAAAGTCAATGGTTTTCTTTATTTCTTTCTTCTTATACAAGAACTAAAGCCAACATTGATGATGGCTTTACAAGGTCATGATCAACAAACCGTCATGATTGATAGAAGAAGAGACACGCCTTTCCTCCACCACTGAAATGCCTCAATATATATATATATATATAAAGCTATTCGGTGACCGAAACTTTTGTTAATTGGAAAAGGAACAGAAGTGGCTAGCCTAAGTATTCAAACCACGCGGATGATAAGGTTAAAAACTTTCAAGTCAGAGAACTAATTAAGTATCATATATAATAATGAATTGATTGCCATAAGTACCACTTTTGGTTCCATGAAGTGTAAGGGAAGCAAAATTTAAGATGTCAACTCCTCCAACTTATTAATGGAACTTGTCTTTTAATCAAATACTTTACGAGCTTTGACCCATTTCGAATATGTTGTTGTTCTTTGATTATATTACCTTTGTTTGACCTTCCACTAATTTCTTGAATTGAACAACCAACGAGAAAGAGAAAGCAACCGACCAATGATGTTGTATGGGGCAGCAAAGGAACCTATGGATCTCTATTGAATTAGACCAAACCGATTATCAAAACAAGAAAAAATGGATTTTGATTATCTCGGGTTTAGTGGATGATACGTGTAAGGGCAAGAGACTGAGAGTCAATAACACTGGTCAAACGTTTAAAACTTCAACAATGTTGGAGGAGGAGTGGAGGACAAAGAGTTTGAGGTAAAACAAATAGATAAATATATATTGGTTCAAAAACATTCTTAATTTAGAGTTAAAGAGAATTACATACTAAAAATATTTATAATAATGTTTGATAAGTTTATATATTTTGTACTATGAGATTTGAGAATGCCATAATCATTCTTTCTCTCATTTATATTATTTTTGACAATTTGAGTTTGAATTGACTTAATAACCTTATTTTGAATTTAAAAAATCATTTATTTAATTCCTATAGACTAAAAACATTGCATCCTCAATAAGTCCAACAATTTTATCATTACCACAAAGCTGACCCTAACTCGAAATACTATGACTTCAGTCCATACGAGTTCAATACTCTCAATGAAAATGACATTATACAATATGCTTTACGACCTCCATTTCTTCTCTAGTAACGTGCAGCGTCTTCATTGTCGTAGCTAGGAGTGATGTGATTGACATTGCCTATTAGCAGCATTATCAGGAGTCCAAGTTAACTGGAAAAGTGTGCATTCTCATTTAAAAAAAAGGTGGACCAATAATTCTATGTACATCAAACGTATTGGAATTTATAGTATAGAAGCAATGTGCAGAACGTAAAGTAAAACTAACCCACAAGATACAGACGTACAGTGGAAGCTGGGAAGTGATAATGTTGACAAAGTAACATTGTTCAAATCTTTATAAAAGATAAAGAGAAGAACGAGTTGGTCTTGCTCCAAGCTACTAAAGCTCGGAAGCAACAATGCGTGACTGGAAAGTCAATTCTACCGCATCGCGTCGCCCAAGTTCTAAGAACAAAACGATCCATTTTCTGATCAGAAAGATGGGCTTGAGATGTTTCCCAATGAGCTTGGTTTCACTTGCTAGGCCCCCACCGGAGATCTATGGTCGGCGATAGGGCTTATGCTTAAAGTTAAACTGGATAAGAAAACGACTACAGCAATCAGATATGAGCCAAATCGTTGATCCCACGAGTGTTTGTAGGTAGGCTTTTTTTGTCACGACTCACAACGGGCGGGTGACTGACACGTGGGACTTGATGTTCGAAACCTAAGATCACAGGTAAGCCTACCACTAATGACAAAATAAATTCAAATCCTAAGAACACAGCAAGTCCATATAATACAATAACAATAGTGCGCATCAAAAAGAAGTTTTACAACTTGCGAAATCATATTATTACGGACGCTACAACACAAGATAAATGAAAATCAAGAAAGAACATACACAAACGTAGGTAGGTCGCAGCAGATACGTCACAGGAGTCACTGCTACGAAGTCGGTGGTAGCTGAACTGAAAAAATAAAGTTGAGGGGAGTCAAATCTCGTTGAGTAAGCTTACACTGTCCTACGATACCCAATACTATGCGCACAGTTATGCATGAATATCAAAAAACATACACATCATGCTAAACATCCAATCACATCAACAACACAAATAAATTGTGGAGAAAATTTTTTATAGGACCTTAATCTCTAAGGATAAGCCCTCATAACTCTAAACCTCGAATGGCTGCAGGGAGCTATGCACTACCAACAGCCCAGTCATGTTTCTATACTCATATAGTCGTAAGGCTCTCTTAATCCAAAGAGGCTGCAGGAAGCCAATCATCACCAACAGATCATCCCTCGCTCAAAGCATCCAAAGCCATAAGTATCACAAATAAGTGTCCGATCGAGAGCCAAGCATAAACCAGGATCAACCCATTACATATCTCAATATCTAAATAAAACAACTCTCATAGTCATAACTAGTGCGCATCTGGTCCTGATGCATACCCATCAGGTGGCACATCCTGCAGATCTTTTCTTCCCCACAATCGAACATAGCAATACATATTAAATTATTAAGCATGCAATTTATCAAGTAAACATTCAATTATGTAATAATCAATGCATGTATGCAATATTCGACCCAAAGTATTGACTCAATTAATTCGATATAAAGGCTTATACTAAAGCAGGGACGCATTATTGTATGTACGTGTTCGCTATATATGTAACATCCCGTTTCCAGAGAACGGGTCGGACCAGAGAAACGGGTCCAGGTGTGGTAAATCACCACACCTCATGCTCATGCAGTTGTGAATAGTGAGTTTAGTGTACATGAG
>JAOTAY010000006.1:6396182-6413574 GCA_025629805.1 Erythroxylum baracoense
AGCAAAGATGGTGTTTTCGGTGATGAACAATAAGGAGAGAGTTTTGGTGAAGGTGATTTCGGTGAAGACACAAGAGAGCTGCAGAAATCTCCCTTAAAAAACACAAAAACATGACTTAGGTGTCTCCAAGATACATTCCCTTGTGTCACTATTGCATGTACAACATGTGTCCTCCATGTGAGGCTACCAAATGTCACTTAGCTATAGGTCCACATGACACAAATTAACTTGTCCAATTGATACACATTAATCCATTTGTCAATAATTCTATTTGTCTCTTATTTCTATATTTTTCTTTGTCCAAAAATACTCCAAATTTTCGCTAAATTTTTAAAATATCTTAAATGTCTTCAAAAATGTAAAATTAATTCTAATACACACCAATTCAATTTTCCAGACAATTTATCCATAATTCACACTTTAATCACATTAAAATCAATAATACCCGAAAAATGTTAATGAATACATGTACAATTATTTTCATGAGTGACAACATTATTCACGTGCATGTGTATGCCATATAATGCATGAAATGTACTTCTAAATTCTCAATAAACTCTCATATATTAGGGTTCTAACCCTAATCATGGGATAATGGGATCTTACACTAACTTATGGGATAATGGGATGTCACACTAACTTAGATTCATCATACCTAGACATTAAACAAACTTAGTTCATAAACATAGAAAACAAGACAAACATCAAAAGTTCAGAAGAATAATTAAAAAGAAAATATCGAATCTCTAAATCAATCTTCGTGTTTCCTTCCATCCTAGGTTCAGATTTGTGTCTTAAAATAAGTTCAAATTTGTGTCTTAAACTTTATCTTTGCCTCAAACTTTGATCCTAACTACTTTTCTTTTATTAGCCTTCATAATTTCCTTTTATAGTGCAAAACTAGGGTTTTTGAAATATACAAAATAAGTCACATGGTCGTGTGAGTGACCATATTCCTCAAAAACACTTTATAATTAGGAATTTCCTCATTCCCAGGAGCTTACATAGGCCTAAATATCGTCATATATGTGATTTAATAGGTGTGCATCTTCACATGGGCAGAATAATTTCTTCAAAGCTTTACACATTCACAATATCTTAGACGATCCTTTACATAGCCATGTATGTTACTCACGCGAACATATATATCACAATACGAGCTTGTACCTCTAAAATAGCTCCAATTCTTCTATTTTTTATCCCGATTTCTCTCCTTTTGATCCATGAAGGAAATTGAAACCTAAAAACACACTAGAAACAAAATAAGTACCCAAGACCACATAAAGTTTGTAAGAAAGTTTATAAACCAAAAGGTGGAGGTCCTTGTAAAAGTAGTATCCATATTATAAATTTCAATAGGTAAATGGTCTAAAGTGAGATAGTTCCCATAAACAGCATTACTCCCCTAAAATTTCATCTATTTAAGGTGATTAAATAAATCTCTATTTTGCTTCTTTCTTATAAACCATTTGTTCTATTGCTTATTACTCCATACAAAGTGGTTATCCTTATACGTAAGATTAGAGACTCCTGTATTACTAATGCAAGATCTTAATTCCCTATAGGCACCTAAACACATTTCTCCTTTAGATTCTAATGAATATAAAATTCTGTTGAAATCACCAAGTATTATCTAAGAGATGTTCATGTTTGAGTTCTTACGTTCCAAGTCTTTCTAAAGTGAAGTTCTATGAAATGTCAAGTTCATAGTATACACAAATGAAAAGAAAACTCTACACGAATTCCTTTTCAACTAAGTGTATATATGTATGACTTGCTCATTTATTAAATAGTTTAGAACTTCAAGCTTGTCACGGTTATAAGTAGAAATTATTATACTATTATGATGACATTATTATTTGAAATAATTTTCCAATTGTTTATGATGAACCAAAGTTCTTTGCAGTGATCTTACTTTAGTTTATTCTCTAAAATGCCTATTAACATCAGCTTTATTATATATAAGTAATATGCGAATACCTATTATATTTAGGATTTTTGAGACCCTTAACATTCCAAACTAGCATTGACATTTAAAGAGACATTGAGGGATTAAGGGTAACCTTAGCTTTAACATTCTTTCTAGATTTCCTTTTTTCTCTCAAAAGAGATAGGAGTAACAACAAAATTTTCAAGTTTATCTCTTAGATCAATTACATTAACCATGAGTGTATTATTGTCCATAGATTTTCTTTACATTCAATCCTATTTGATCTACTAGGAGTAGAACTCTCAAGGTTTGATGTTGTCCCTAATTCATTTTCTTTCTCCTGCATATTGATCTCTAATGTAGAGGCAGAAGATTTCTTTTTTTTCCTCTGAAAAACTGTGTATTGCTTTAGTTTGTATCCTCTATTCCCATTAGGTTACAATATATTGCTTTAGTTTGCCTCTTCCATTCCCATCAGCTTGAAGTAATCCCCATTGACAAAGGTTTTACCTATTTTCCTCTATTCTTACCTTTGGTGTTTGAAAGTAGGTTTCTAATAAAAAACCAATACCATATCATCCACCATTTTCTTAATCTCATTCAACCTCATTATAGGGATTAAATCAAAGAGGCTTTAACTAATAGTAGTTTAGACAAGTCCTTACATATGCAATCTTTTTCATAAATTTAATGATTTCATCTATATACATGAGGTTCCCTATATAACTTGTAAGATAAATTAAACCAATCATAGACCAATATCTAAATGGAATTTTAAGAATATTAATCTAAATAGGGACATGCTTTAATTTTAATTGGTTTAACTCCATACCTTAAGACCATTTTTGCAAAAAGATTGGTTTTTCATACATATGTCGGGGACTTGTTTAGGTACTCTTTGAACTTCTTCAACTATGCCAAATTTGTATATGAATAGTCCTAGTTGATTGATTAATATCTTAGTTTACTCAAATTTCTTCTAGTTGACATTGGTCGAAGTTAGCATTATAGGCCAAGAAGCTTATCAGAGATGAATTCCATTTGGCCACTCCCTACTTCATAACTTCTTTTGGGGGAGTGAAAATAGATTGTGCTTCACTACTAAAGGGGGGAAGTAGCTTAGCTTATTATATGGAGATACAACCCTAATAATCTGCACTAAGTTTTTCTAGGCTATTCATCAACTTGTTAGCTCCCTCAACTCCTATTTGAGTAACAGTTGGTGAGATCAAATTCATTCCGATTTTTTGAGAGTTATTAGTCTCTTTAAGGGTAAAATAGTTAGTTTAGGTTCCCTTGAAGAGACCTCTGAGAAGGGAGAAAATGTGAGCATGAAAGAGGATTTTCCATCTTTTTTGGATAAGAGGGAAAATGATCGTTGAAAATTTTGAAAATTAGTTCTTAAACAAGAAAGATAAGAAATTTTCATAGGAGCTAAAACTAAAGGAGAAAGGTGAATAAGGAAGAGTAATGGAATGGATGGCATGGTTAGGAAGCATAATTGAATCAAGCACTAAAATCAGAAAAAGCAACTAGAATCACGTAAATGCCTCTGGAGAGAATCTAGTGTTAACAGAAGTATTTGAGAAAGAATAATTGGATGCAAAAAAGAGGTGGAACACTGAAAATAGAGTTGTGATAAAGATACGAAGGGATGTGGAAATCGAAAAAAAGAAGATTCAGATAGTAGAAGATGACAAAGTCTAAAGACTGGCAGATATTAGAAAATATCTAAGAGAGAAAGGAAAAATAATCTCACTGGCTGTAACATTTCATTTTAAAGTAGTTCAAATTTGAGCATCTGATGAAAAAGTGATGTAAATTTAATAAACTTAAATTTAAGGTATAAGATAATAACTAAATATATATAATCAAAATAAAGTAGCACATTCTTAATTATTTATAGTATGATAAATCAAAGAATTAAATTAACAAAAGAATAAAATATATAATTATCTATAATTAATTTTTTCATATTTATAATAGATTACTTGTTTTAAAAATATCATTAAAAAATGAATTTGATTTTTTCACTTAAATTTTTTATATTTTAAAAATTATCATTTACCTTTTTACGATATTATTTAACTATTTTTCCATATTCTCTTAATTTTATGTCCATTCATAATTTTAAAATATCTTATTAGAATTTAATAATTTCAATACTTCGTTGTTTTAGATTTAAAATAAATAAAAATTAATGAAATGTAATGAAAGAATAAAGTGTATTATAGAAAGTAAGTGAAGTTTTATTGAAAATATAATATTACGTGGAAAAATATCAAAGCACGTGAATTAATATATTTAACCTTAAAAAATATTAGCCAGACATCTTAAATATACTTTTGATTCAAACATGCCTATGCGCCTCAAACGGCATTTCCCGATAAAAACTACAAAGAAGACAACAAATCCTCTTATAAAAGCCACAAATTGTTTACTAATTCAGATCTTAATCTAGCAGCAGAATCATTAAAACAGAACTAGTTTCTGATTTGAGCTAAATGCCCAACATCGGCCTCCCATTCAAGATCTGGGCGTAAAGTGGATGGCTTCGGAAAGGCCTGAAGTGGGTCTAAGAATCGAGTGCTTGATTTTCCATGCCTGAAGTTTTTTGGTAGGGGTATTGGGATTGAGAGGGTTGAGAAATATTGAGTGAGAAAGGGTAGAAAGAATCTTAAATATACTTTTGATTCAAACACGCTTATGCACCTCAAACGGCATTTCCAGATAAAAACTACAAAGCAGACACCAAATCCTCTTATAAAAGCCACAAATTGTTTTCAGATCTTAATCTAACAGCGGAATCATTTATTTTGGTTATCTAATCATATTCAGTGCAGACAGACGTGGCCGAAATTGAAAGGCTATTTAACATCAAAACAGAACTCGTTTCTCATTTGAGCTAAATGCCCAACATCGGCCTCCCATTCAAGATCTGGGCGTAAACTGGATGGCTTCGGAAAGGCCTGAAGTGGGTATAAGAATCGGGTCCTTGATTTTCCATGCCTGAAGTTTTTTGGTAGGGCATTGGGATTGAGAGGGTTGAGAAATATTGAGTGAGAGAGGGTAAAAAGAATTTTCATTTTTGTTCAAATACATAATTAAAGATATTATATTTAATCTAAAATTATAAAATAATTAATTATAAATACTTTATTTTTTAACTATAGCATATAACATTTTTTTATACGAGACCTGTACTTAACAATGCCGACGTATTCCAATATTTGTGGAAAAGCATAAAAAGTAAGGAAGGCTTAAATTGTGTCAAGTATCTTAGAAATGAGTGCAAGTACGATGTTTAACTTGAAGCTAGGTCCATGAGATTTGTCAACTAGGAGTCCACTTACCATGAGAACGATACCTATGGCTGTATTTTATGGTTTAGTGCAAGTCGCAAATATATTGTAGGTGAGACATTCTTCGGTGTCAAGGCAAGACTGTCGATTTCGATTTCCTGTCTTAGGCCATTACGTTACTTCTCGGGTTCTTTAGTGCAATCTGTGCAACTTTGGTTACTATTTCAAGTCGGTCTTGAGGGATTTGTATATATAATTTAGTCGTTGCTGATCTATCTAAACTTAAGTAGAATCATTAACGCCGCCTGCCATCGATGTTCAATAACTTGAAATCAAAAACAAGAAAGGAAGCGGTCATCATACTCAAGAGGATTCCTTAAATTTGATTAGATTCACATGGTGTAATGGAATACTTTTTAATAGATTTGGTCGATGCCATTTGATGAGCTGTTTCAAATCCAGTGAATTAGCTTGATTGGTCAAAATTGGATTTGGATTTTAAAAAACATAAAGAAAAATGGAATTTATATATAAAAATAGGAAGAATACATAATACGGAAGAGCTTGGAAATCCCGTGAGCCAATGCGAGTCACGAGTTTAGGGATCCCCAGCCTCCCATCCCATCTTATCTCTTCCCGACCTTGAAAGGACAGAACAGTCCCAGGGACGAGTAAGTGCCAGGATGTCACATCCCCCTTTCTAGTTGAACCCAGTAGTCAGTACCCACGAAACCAAAGGCTCATAGAAACTTTGGAATTGAGTGGTCCTTCAATGGGTAAAGGCTATTCATTAAGGCCCATTCAAGAAATTCGAAGTCCAAACCAGAAAGGTTGGGTTCACAACAAGATGAGAGGAAAAGGAGTGCGGATATGGCATCAGCCAATCAAGACTCAGGAAACCCATATGGGAGAATGGAATGATCGATCACAACAATCCTCCAATCCCCAATCCTTGGATTTTATTTTCTTTTTTCTTTTTTTCTCAATATTGAATAACTGAGTCCATTTCCCATTAGCCGTGTACAATTGAGCAAGTCAACAATGTTGTACGAGTACCGACCGAACTATCTTGTTAAAAGAACAGAAGCCTCTTAACAACGTCAAAGTAAAACGGTGGCCAAATAAGACCAAACCAAACCCACCATAAAGCCACACGCCCCTTCTTTCTTTCCCTTCCCTCCATTTCCCGGAGCTCGTTAAACAACTCCATTAACTCCAATTCCTCCTCTTTGCCGGACCTATTGCGTTAGGGGTTTGGTTTCAATATCCCTTCAACGGCCATGGCTGTTTCCAGCGGCTTCGCCACCACGTTCTCCGGTGCCAAAATGGAGACTATATTGTTGAATTCTCCTTCTTCGTCCACGTCGACGTCTGCGGTGGCTTGTTTTAGGGCTCATTTGGCTCCGATGACGCAGGTTTGGCTGGTGGGCGAACCGGGTCGGCGCAATCAGAGAATTCCGTTGGCAAAGAGAGGAGGGGTGCGATGCGAGGTCGTTACTTCGGCGACGGAAGCCGCCATTGAGAGTGACGCCGGCTTCGATCGGGCGAAGGTTTCGGGCTTGTCCGCTCTTGAACAGCTCAAGACGTCCGCGGCTGATAGTGAGTTTGTATATTAAACTCCCAATGTTTAGGAAGTTTTAAGTCTTGGAATTTTGGTCTTTATTTTTCCATTATGTTAAATGTATAATAATTAATGGTTCTGTTAAGATTTTTTCTGCTTAATTCTTATCCACCATTGTGTTCTTTTTACTGATTCTTAACTTCTATAAGAGATTTACTATTGTTTGAAGAGCTCTTCAGTCTTCACTTGGTTATTTGATAACCATTTTGCAACCTTTGGACTGTTATATGGGAGAGCTTTTTTTCTGAAAATTGTTACGAGAAGCGTATCTTAGGGAAAATAGAACACCTTTTTAACAGTGTTGCATGTTTCAAGTCAGCACCGCAGGCCATTGTTTGAGGAATTGTTATAAAGTTTTCCAGTTGTGTAAGTTTATCTGATCGTCATGTTATTTTCTTTTTCAGGATATACAAAGGAAAGAGCTAGCATTGTAGTTATTGGGCTAAGTGTTCATACTACTCCAGTTGAAATGCGTGAAAAACTTGCCATTCCAGAAGCCGAATGGCCTCGAGCTATTGAGGAGCTTTGTGGATTAAATCATATTGAAGAGGCTGCTGTCCTTAGCACCTGTAACAGGATGGAGATCTATGTTGTCGCCCTGTCTCAGCACCGTGGAGCGAAAGAAGTGACTGAATGGATGTCTAAGGTCCTTTCCCTTTCATTATTCATGCTCTTAATATCAGACTAAGCATTCCTTTTATTTTAAGTTTGTTTTAAATCATTCTATAGAATGGAAACGCATTCTTTTGTTTGAGGAAAATGGGATTTGATTGACCATTCTACAGTAATAGATGCTCCTGTTAGATGTCTTTTGACTTTTTGAGAGAAATAATTACTCTTATTATTGTTGCTAAAATAATCTCAATAGTGACTAAAATTTCCGCTACGCTTAATTGGACTTCAGTTATTAATTATTAGTTTGTTTGATTTGATAAAAGATTTCTTCTTCTTTACTCTGGTATTAACCAGTTTTTCTACATTTTTTACAGACAAGTGGCATCCCTGTTTCAGAAATTGCTCAGCACAGGTTCTTGTTGTACAACAATGATGCTACACGACATCTCTTTGAAGTTTCTGCAGGGCTGGACTCTCTTGTGCTTGGAGAAGGTCAGATTCTTGCTCAGGTTAAACAAGTTGTCAAAGTTGGACAAGGAGTTGTTGGCTTTGGGAGGAACATTAGCGGGCTATTTAAGCATGCTATCACTGTTGGAAAGCGGGTTAGAACAGAGACAAATATTGCTGCTGGGGCTGTTTCAGTAAGCTCTGCAGCTGTGGAACTGGCTTTAATGAAGCTTCCTGAATCTTCACATGCCACGGCCAGAATGTTGGTAATTGGGGCAGGCAAGATGGGTAAGCTTGTCATCAAGCACTTAGTGGCAAAAGGCTGCAACACAATGGTGGTAGTCAACAGAAGTGAGGAGAAAGTTGCAGCCATTTGTGAAGAGATGAAGGATGTTGAGATTATTTACAAGCCCTTGACTGAGATGCTAACTTGTGCTTCTGAAGCTGACGTGGTTTTCACCAGCACAGCCTCAGAAACTCCATTGTTTTTGAGAGAGCATGTTGAGGATCTTCCTGCTGTTGGTTCAGAAATAGGTGGTTTAAGGTTATTTGTTGATATCTCTGTTCCACGAAATGTGGGTTCGTGTGTCAATGTTGTTGATGGTGCAAGAGTTTACAATGTTGATGACCTTAAGGAGGTTGTGGCTGCTAATAAAGAAGATCGTCTCAGAAAAGCAATGGAAGCTCAGGCAATCATCGCAGAGGAATCAAAACAATTTGAAGCTTGGAGGGATTCGTTGGAGACTGTTCCTACCATCAAAAAGTTGAGGGCTTATGCAGAGAGAATCAGAGTTGCAGAGTTGGAGAAGTGCCTGTCAAAAATGGGTGATGATATCTCAAAGAAAACAAGGAGAGCTGTAGATGATCTTAGCCGTGGTATAGTGAATAAGCTTCTGCATGGTCCAATGCAGCATCTGAGATGCGATGGAAGCGATAGCCGAACTCTAAGTGAAACCCTTGAGAATATGCATGCGCTTAACAGAATGTTCAGCCTTGAGACAGAAGTAGCTGTTTTGGAACAAAAGCTTCGAGCCAAACAAAGCCAGAAGTAAGCACCATTGTAATATCGCCTCAAGTGACACCTCAATCTACTTCCACAAGATTGAATAAGGGGAAAACTTCCTCAATTTCTTGCGAACGTCCTAATTACAATATTGACTTGTGAGATCCCTGATGGGAATATTCAATCATTTCTTCTAGGACTCTTTTCCTAAAATTCATTGGTTAAAACCTATCATATTCGATGAGCATTCGTCCAGCTTTTAGGAAACTCTGAAGCACTGAAGTGAGCTCGATCCCTGTTATCAATTTGTTCAAGAGTTTCTGGCCTGTATCTTGTATATTGAAAAATGACAAGTGTTGTAATTAGTTTATTTGTCAACTCAATATAGAGATGAGATGTTACAAATGTTGTTTTTAGTCTATCTAAATTGGTATAAAGCTTGAGTTCCGTGGCCGAAGTCCTAGTCCTCTTTCACATGAGGATTACAACAAATGGTTGTTGAGGCTGAAAAATCTCCTTATTTGATTTTGTTTTGCCCCTCTAATTTCGCACTCTTTCAGGATTCATTTTCTGTTATGCTATTCTATCGAAAGTACTCTACCCTCTTTTAGTCTTTCTTTTATGGTTCGACCCAAATTTTAACATAAAACCTATTCCATCTGACTCCTTTTCATTCAGAATACAAAGTGTCAATCACAAATCTAATGAACTAACAGCTTGAACTCTTGTTCTGTCGTTTCTTTATGTAGTTCAGGCTTGGTCTACAGTTCATCAAAGGCCGTTCTGGGGAATCGTATCCCGTAGGAAGATTCTTGTCAAAATAGTTAGAATGGATGCTGAGAGAAGTCTGGTAAGGTCATTAGCTGTCACTTGACAGGGTGCTGTGATTAAAATTACAGTTTTGATGAGAAGTTAATCCAGGTAATGTACCTGAAAGAATCTAAAGCAGTAAGTCTTAAGGAAGTGAGCTTTCATTCACACTATCCTCTCCTACTTCCTTTATAACTATTCACTGTCAACTTCTGGGTCCATTTACAGAACCTGACCCGTTGCGTTGGTTACATTTTCAATAATTTTACGTCCAACTAATCACTGGTCCTGGAAAGGAGGGTTTACTTAGAGATAAGGTATACTGATATTAAAGATCGGTCCTTTTAAGGAACGTCACGGTCCTTTTGAGTCTGAGATTTCTAGTCAGGACGCGCAAGGTCATTAAGACAGAGAAAAGGACCGGACGGAACAAAGTTCCATTGAAGACTCGCTCATTACAGCATTCGATGCATAAGGAATTGCAGAGGAACACTTTGACTTGTATGGTCGTACATGTTCGTTCCTTCTGGACCTCCACAAACAGCTTACGCGTTCTGTAGTTTTTATCCACAGTAAGTGTACAAGACATTTGGAGGAAATAAATTGGGACAAACATGCTCTCAGCATTTCATCGGCCATTATTTTTAATTTCAGTATTCTAATTATCAATTCTTCTAATTTAATCTTTCAATTTGCTATAGTCTCAAACTTAACTTGAGCACAAACGTTATTTTAATTATATATTAAGTTTGAATTTCGTTGATATCACGTTTAATTTTAATCTAAACTAATTAAAAAATAATTTAATAACTAGAAAATTAAAATAAAGTACTAAAAATATGAAATAAATCTCCAAAAGATGTACAGTTCAGGTTCATGGTCCCTACTCCCTGTGAAGAAACTGAAGGACGTTGTGTGGTTATTGTATTGGCCATAACCACGAAGACGAAGTTTTGACCGGCATGGTCCCTACCTAGAGTGGCCTGATCACATTTACACCTGTGCCTTCGTGCTTGACCCCGTACTAGCTGGTCCACCACCTACGTTGGGCTGCTGGTGCTGAAATTGATCATGAAAATACCAGTTTCTTTTCTTTTCTAAAATTGATGGAAGTAATAGAGGCTTTGGTATAGGGTTCCTAACACTCTACGTATATGCATAGTTGTTCGTTAGTTTTTTTCGAGATAATTATTAATTATTATATTCATTATGTATACAACAGAAACTCAGGTAATACACAAAGCATTCACCAATAAGGATTAAAATTACAATATCATTTATGGGAAGAAGTTTAAGGTACGGTTAGATTAGTATTAATAAGGATTAAAATTAAAAGGTCCGAGGATAGAATACATCGCCCTCTCTTGTTTATGAATTATCCTTTGGATTTTTACATAATTAAAAATTCTAGAATAGGTTGAGAAGATCCTATTATATTGCACTAGTCCTATCTACCAATTACCCCACCCTCAAGTATTGTGCTTTAATATAAGACAAAATGAGATTGATGTCTCTTGATTATGACGTAGTACTTAACAAGCAGACAAAATAGCACAATAAGTAGGGGAATCAATGTAGCCGAATAAATTACAGAGAGTAAATGCTACAAAAGTATCCCATCTAAGAACAAGATGCAAAGCCGTGGGGCAGGAAACAACATTGATTAGGAAATAGGGGTGAAGAATGTGTTTTTAGTTAATGTGTTGGATTGGGTTGTCCATTGCCACGATAAAATGTTTTGGCAATTCGTACATGAGGAATTCAGAATGGCTCAAACTCCAATAAGGTATTGTAATTGGATTTTTTTAAAAAAAAAGATAAAGATAAAAGGGAGAATGTAAGAGAACTTAAAGGAATGATTACATATAGAGCTCATAACAAGGTGTCTTTAATAATGTTATAAATTTCATTGCAACTATCATAACTGAATCATTTCATTGGAAGTCCTTACCTAAGCTACTACTGCAAACCCCCCAATCATTCTGTCTGCTTCCAAAACGCCAATCACCTTACCCTTTGAATGCAATAGGTTGGTATATATATATATATATGCTTCCAAAACGCCAATCACCTTACCCTTTCAATGCAATTAAACAATAATTGTCTACCATCACATACAACAAATCATCCAATAATGAAGTAGTTGTAAGCACACCAACCAACTTTTACCCATACTTTTATACAATTACTACTTGTAAATTCCCGAATAATTAAATGAGATTTAAAATCATGACGAGTACAGAAGCAAAAAAGGAATACTTGAACACATCATCTATCATTCAGAGTTGGGCGCCTTATGCTTATGCTCGCACCGCCATATTTGCCATTTAATCATAATTCCCTATTTCTCCCAAAATCAAACAAAATCTTCTTTCTTAATTTTATATTTTAACTAAAATCTAGCGTTTTCGAAGCCGTGCAAATCTGACTTCTTCATCATGGCTACCTTCGCCAGCTTCTCAGCCGCCCTCCAAGCCGATGTCGGCGTCAACGGCTCACCGTTCTCATCCGTCACCACCACCGACGCCGCTTCCCTCTCGCCACCTCTCCGCTGCTGAAACTCCATCTGATTCTCTCTTCGCCAATGAACCTCTGCCAGCTCAGCATCCAAACCTTTCACGTACTCATCAGCCGAGCTCGGGCTTGAGCTCCACTGTATTATCAAACCCCGAGAAGACACCAGTAATTGATGAGCGCTAGTGAAATCCCCATGATCAACGAGGCTCCGACCTTCGGCAACGGCTCGCGTTGCAATGAAGTGATTCCTCATTCGTTCGATTTTGGGCTCGGATGATCGGACTGCGTCTGGACGCGGGACCAACAATGCCTGATCGCGGCCGTATACAACTTCCTGAGTAGCGGGGTCCTTGTATAGGCAACGAACTGACAACACGTGGTGGGACCCAGCCGTCGTAGACGGAACCCTAAGCTCCACCAACAACTCCCTTTCTTCTTCCGCGTACAAATCGCCTAAGCCCACCGAGCCCGATCGGAGCACCGTAGGCCTGGCATTGCATGCGTACACGGCCGTAATCTCCGCCGGGGCCGAGCCGGAGGCTAGGTTTAGCTGGATTCTCAAGTCCTGAACCACCACGCTTAACAAACCACCAACGCATTTGGCAAACGCGTCCTCGGCTGGCTCGTGACTGTAACCGGCACTTTGGCCAAACCCAAACGAGTGTACAGGAATCTCAATGTGAGCGAATCGAGTGGACGATGCATGGCTGGAGGCTCGCCGTTGATTGTATGCATTACTCACGACACGCTCATCTTGACCGTCGGACAGCAACATGATGCTCGCCACAGGATTTCTCTCCCTCCTGTCTTCAAGCACCTTAGTCGCTTTCTTTAAAGCGTCTCCAACACAGGTCCCTTGTCCACACATGAGCCGGTCAACGATTCGACGTGCTGTCCGTTGACCGTGAGCCGTCATCCTCTTCAAAGGTAAGAGTCTTTTAGGAATGCCCGAGAAAGCCACAACAGAAAGCCGGTCAGCCGAGCCGAGTGAGGAAATGACCAAACGCATGGCTCGTTTAAGCATCTGTAGCTTGGCTCCGGTCATGCTTCCACTAACGTCAAGAACCGTCACCAAATCTATCGGAGCTCTCTGTGAAGGATCCAAAAGCGGTGCCGCAGTGTTACCGCGCACTGGTTTTGCCGGTGGCGGCGCTTTTACTCTCAGAGCAACAGCGTAAGTTCGATAGCCTCGACTCGCTGATACAACGGCAGCTTCAGGCAATAGTCTGACCTGGACATTCCTTGAATCTAAGCTGTTGATTGTCACCTCATTGGATTTGATGGAAGATGAGGGGATAGGATTAACGAGAAAGCCCTGGAATTCCTCGATATCGACGTTGCCGTCGTCGTTCCCTTCAGCATTCTCGTCGGCTTCTGGTATGGGAACAAACATCCCACAAGCTGTTGGAGACAGCAATGGCTCGTCGTCATCGTAGGATCTCGAGTCAGAGGATTTTGGAGTTAGTGGCTGTTGTTTCGTGGTCTTTATGGCTATGGGTGAAGAAGATTCAATTAGAACCACTTTTTTCTCGTCAATCTTGGGCTTGTTACTGTTGTTATTGTTGGTGTTAGTGGTGGGTGCAACGGTGTTGTTGCCTCCGTCGTGGGTTTGAGAAGCGTTTTCAGGGTGGAGATTCTTGTGGACGGCGAGCAAAGGAACGTCTTTCCAGGTGGCACCACAGACAGGACACACGAGGGTGCCATTTTTGCGAACATGGGAAGCTATGCAAGGGAAGTGAAAAGCGTGTGCGCACTCTGCTGTGTAAATTGCCGTGCCCTGTCCCGTCTTCACGCTGTTCAAACATATTCCACAGCTACTCTGCAAACAGGATAAAACAAGCAAAAACCAGCCCCTAAAGTCAAATCCTTTCAGTTACTGAACGCTCACTCTCTCTTAAAGTAAGATTTTTTTATATATATATAATAAGTCAAGTTTTTGGAATCTTACTCTGAACTTGAAGCTGTTCCTGAAGAGAGCCAACTTAAGAGGAGATCGCGGAGAAGAGGGGTTGGAACCCAGTAATGAAGTTTTGGGGCTCTTGGTTGCTCTAGGCGTGGTTTTACAATGTAGTATTGGACTCTCATGTACTACTGGGTCTGCACCGGCAGACGTGGTTCGGCAACGCAAGCTGGGGCTTGATGCGAGCTGAGAATGTTGGCGAGGAGTGGTTGGGTTGCTTCCGACGGAGAGAAAAGCTAGCTTTGTACAGCTTCTGGGGCTTGGACTGGCACTGGGGCTCGTCTGCTGCTTATCTGAAACTGTAGTGGTTTCTCTGTCGCTAGGGATCGTTGTGCAAAAGGCTCTTCTCCATCCAGTACCCATTTTAGATGAGTTACCAAAAAGACCAGAACAAAAGGCAATTACTCCTTTTTTCGCAACCCCGCTATATATATCTTTCTTATTCCAACCCTTCTTTTATCTTTTGTTAGAAACTAAGAAGATAAAAGCAAAACGAGGTTTTGTTTTGGTCGATCTGAGAATGCTACAGAAGACAAAAGTAGAGGATTAAATCCAGCAAGAAAGAACATGGGATCAAACAAATGGAGAAAAGTTGAGAGACAAAGTAGAGAGATTTAGGATACAGAACCCCAAGAATATTACTTAAGACCCAGCCCTCTTTCGCTCCTATATTTGTTTTTCACTTTCTTCTATAAAGTATTACTACTACCACTACTATAACTACTCTCTATCGAAAACCTCAAAACATATGCTGGCAACATAAAGGCTTGAGATCTACTGCTTCTGTTTCTCTGTGTTTGATATGAGATTATATAAAGCCAGTTTTCGCTTGGATGTTAATATTTATGCATCTTGGAAATGGCAGCCCGAAAAATTTACCCAACTGTGACGGCCACGTGTCGGTTCATGTTTTAGGTAGCCAGTCAACGCCTCTGTTCTCCTTCCGTTTTTACTTCTTACAAATTACCGTTAGCTGGTGATCGCCACCGACCTGTAAAACTTGTATGCCAAGAAATTTAGCACGCGCTGAACATGGCGTGTCTTGATTCGAGCCAAATTCACGTGATTCTCTTCGCCCATGGCCATGGCAGCTGTAACTGGCTTTGCCTCGTATCTGTTCTTCATATCAGATAGCAACGGGAAGGTTTTGATTTATAACACTGAATTAAAACTTGTTACTATTATGCTAAATTTTCTTTAAGTTATTTTATAAGTTAAATTTTAATTATAGCACTGTACCTAAGCTTAAGAAGGAAGGAACCAATATTTGATTAATATTAGATTTCAAGTGGCGTTAGAATTATTAGGTAACATATAACATGATGAATGATAACCCTATTGTAGCATATCCTTTCATTATTATTATTAGATTACTTTAAATTGTATATAAACCATGGGAGAGATGAATATCCTGCGATCCTGCCGGTCTCGGCTTTGGCCTCGTTTGGTTAGTTACCAATCAGCTATTATTTTGGCTGATTGGTATGTTTCAGTTGTTTGACTCTTCAAACAGATATAATAGCTGTTTGGAGAGCAGCTGGTCGGATAACTTTTTGTCTTTGAAAAGCTAAAAATGAAAACGCTCCTGTATAGGAGCGTTTTCATCAAACAGCTAAAATTTTTTTTTCCAATGCCGAATTTGTCCTTTATGCTTACAGTCTCATTCTTATTATTTTCTCTTGAGTCTTTGCTTTCTATTTGCTGTTTCGGATGAATGCAAAGTTTAATTATTTAATTTTTTTTACCAAAAAGGTATAATTATCTTAAATTATTATATATATCCAAATAGTAATTTAATAAAAATATTTTTATAATATAATATTTTAAATATATATATATATATTACAATTTTATATAATTTTTAAATAATATTCACAAGATAATTCTATTACTCATTTTAAATTAAATGTTCTATATTTTTTTTAAGTTATAAATTTAATTTTTGTAGAATTAAATATCTCAAATTTAAATTCTTATAAAAATATTCAACGTAAATTAAATATCTTAAGTTTAAATTCCTATAAGAGTATTCAACGAAATACTAAGCTGTATAATTTTCATACCCTTATAATTTTTTTTAAAGTCATGTCCTTATAAGTCATTTTACATATAAACAGCTAATACTAAATAGCTAATTTTACCAAACATCTCTAAAAAGTAACTAATGCAATCAACTGGTCAAATCAGCTGATAAAATCAGCTATCAGCTATCAGCTATCAGCTAATAGAATCAGTTATTTGCCAAACAGGCCTTTGTCCTCTGAAGATGATCGTAAATTCATAATCGGAGATGAGAATCTTTTGGCGTTTGGTGGTGGGACCACGAAGCCAGCGGCGGGAGGACGATGATAATATAAATATAGGTTGGTTTAATGCTAGGAGTCAGAGGCCTAGAAAATTTACACGAATTTTGTTTGACTTTAACAGGTGAATTACGATTACCTACATTATAAGGATTAAAAAAAAAACAAAAGACGGGGTTTCTGGGGTGTCAGAGTGTACTGCAATTGAACGTCTTAATTACCGTATCAGTGTAGACAGTTTAATGCAATGTGTAGACGGTAGAAGTCAGATTTTACTCAGGGGCTCAGACACCCACATGACTGGTCCTTTCTAGCGGTGTCAGGAGTTTCGAGACCACCGTATACTACAGTCCTCAGACTTCCTTTATGTCCTCATCCTACTCAACGTCAAAGTTTTATTCACTTTCGGTTCACATTTTTAATCTGCATTTCATTATCCAAACTTCTTTTGGACCGGTAATAAAAACATCGATCGGCACTGCTTGGGATCTGGTCTTCATTTCTACATCTTTTAGTGACTAGATATTGCAGAGTAGGAACGGCAATTAGTCGGACTGAATTTTGGCACTCCCAGCTTAGCCCGGAGTCAGCATATGAATCGACAGGTCGGGGTCTGTCCAGCCCCCATCGACAAGTCCAGTTTAGCCCGATTTTACCTTTTTTAAAAATAATAAAAAATAATGTCATTTTTATTAAAAGAATTTTGTTTTGTACCGTTTCGTCAGGCTAAGCAATCTCAAATAATAGTATGATAAACTAGGGTCGAAGTCGGGCTAAGCTTAATGTGCCGTGCCACATTTCTTGAACTATGTGATTACTTCTTTTAAGCACTGCGGCGAAGGCATTTGGATGATAGCTTCGATCTTCTCTGGATTGGCTTCAAT
>JAOTAY010000006.1:6413674-6425797 GCA_025629805.1 Erythroxylum baracoense
TTTTTGTGTAGGAAAGGAGAGGAAGCAAGTTGGAGGATGAACAAGAGAGCATAGAAGAGAAGACAAGAGGATCACTTATGGGACCAATTCCCATGTCAAATTCCCACAGACGTGGGAAATCAAAACATAAATTTTTTGCCTGTAATTCCCACGCTCTTCAGAATCATGCAGATTCTCACGGACGTGGGAATTAAAAAACTGAGGCAATATGCAAGGCTTCATTAAACCTAATTTTTTTGGACTATATAAAGAGAATTAAAACTTCATCTTTAAAGGGGACGATACTTACCTATGGAGAGACCATCCTTGGGTGAAGAACACTTGTTTGGAGCATCAAGAAAGGATTGAACATAAGGATCATTATCAAGATTGGACAAAACAACACATCAACACCTAAATTCCAGATTTTGGCAAAGAAGAGAAGGAGTTTTCTTATTCAATTTCTATCACTTCAATCTCTTCCTTTCTTTGTAAAGATGGATTATTTGAATGTTGATAGTATTATGGAGAACATGTTAGGCTAATTTCTTATTAAGGATTGCTTTTTTATTATTTTGTCAAAACTCATGTTTTATTGAATTGAATAAAGTGTCTTTGATAATTATTGTTCTTAATTGTCATCTTGTAACAAACCGAGAGAGTGAGTGAGATGAAAATCATATAGGATTGTACGACGAGAGTTGGCGACCTATAGACTAGTAATTATTATGTCAATTGAATAATTATAAGACAGATCTTAATTAGTCAATTGATCGACTATAGGATAGTGTAATAACTAGTTGGATCGGTAGAGTCATTGGGTAGGTTAAAAGACCGTTCAATTGATTGCCATAAATTCAATTAGGGACAAATAGTTACACCTTAGGAGAGGGTAATTAGTACATTCGAAAATCTAGGATGAGACACAATTCAATCAATGAAACATAAGGAAGACAGAATAAGGAAAAAGTAATCTCTAGCATTCCGATCCTTGAATTCAAACTTTCTGCAATTATAGTATTGTCCATTGTTTTACATTAGTCTTTTCAATTTTAATTTAATTTTCTAGATTAATTGCATTAATCAATTTTATTTCTTAAAAAAAGTCTTTTCTAAATTAAGTGGTGTCTGGGCAACAATCCCTGTGGGATCGATATCCGACAACAATAACAATAATAATAATAATATAGTAAAAATTTTGTAAATACAAAAAATTTGAAAAAGTTCAATAATACTTAAATAACTATGTATTTATAATACAAACGTGATGATCATTTAGACCTTTGATTAATGATTAATTAATGCCTTTTTTTTACATCCTCTCTTCTTTAATTCACAGGAGATCAAATTGAAATTGTTGTTTTACTTTTTCGTATGATTTTTTACTTAACAAAATACAAATAGAATCATACTTTGTAAGATTTGAACCTACAACATTAGGTTTTAGAGACCAACATTCTAACAAACTGAACTAAAAGCGCTTTCTTATCGCAAAAAAATGACTGTAAGGGAAAAGATTCTTATTTTACTATATCTTGAATGCTTTTACTATCATACAGAGTATGATAAAAATTCAAGATTAGGTATGTCCCGTTTTAATTGATCTCAGTTGATCTCTTATTATTGCTCAGAGGCAAAGTCATCAATAAGTAGGGATGACAATATTTGAAACCGTAACATTTTGTACCCAAAACAAACGCACTACCAAGTTGCGCTTCAGCCCTTTCCATTGATTTACCATGTCACTGTAGATAATTTTTATCTTGTTTTTCCACATCCCTAATTAATACAACGATTGTTTTAAATAAGCTAATTGTGTGTAAATATTAAAATAATAAGTTAAAACTAATAAAAATATAACAATAAAAAGACAATAAATAAATACAATAAAAATAGAAAAGGGTAAAAAAAGTAAACGTAAAAGATTAAATAAGTAAATAAGTACACAAAAAAACACAATTAAATGAATAAATCAAGTAAGTAATTAAAAGAAAATATTTAAGAAGAAAACATTACATATTAAATGTTTAGGCTAAATACAAAATATAAGATACAATAATAACTCAATGAAAGTCTCGTCAAAAACTTCAAAATTTGAAGAAGTTCAATAGTACACAACTTTACTTTTATCTAATAAAGAGGTTGTTTCTAAAAATACAAGATATAAGACTCTAAAGAAAATATTTAAAAGATCTACGAGAACAAAAAGGATTTCTCTCTGTGAAATTGTTTGCTCATATTCTAATACGTCAAAGTTTTCTATTAAGGGTCATTTATTCGGTAAGTTTCAGCAGAGTGGTATCCTTTTTTTATCACCTTTACCTAATTCTTCTTAGGTCTTCCTTTTTCCTCTTACTGCCTCTAAATACAATTTTCATGTATCTTTTCACTATAATATCAGGATGTCTCCTCTTAATATATTTAAACCACTTAAGTCTTGTCTTTTTTAATTATTTTATTAATATTAGTCATATTTAAATTATCTCTTACCATAGCATCTTTTATTTTATCTCTTCTATCAAGATTGCACATCTAATGCAACATCCCTGCCTCTGTTACTTTTTTTTAAATCAAAAGAAAATTTTTCATTAATAAAGAATAAAGGTACATGCAAATATAACACATGAGAACATCCTTGCCTATGTTATTATTAACTTACGACTATACACTTATTTAATGAGTCAACCCTCCATTCTATTGAGCATGATTAAGTTAATTGATAAATAATAGAATTTATTTTTTGAACTTGAATAATATCTTTTTATCATATAAAATTTATCGTAAACTTCTTCATTTAAGCCACGCTAATTTGATTTTATACTATGTATTCGTCGACTTTTTAAATATATCAAAAGAACAATAACAATAAAAACATTCAATACGAATCTCGCTAATACGCGAGATCTTGAGATATTTAATAATATGCAATCTTATCCTTAATTAATACATATATGTTATTAAATACCTCATAAGAGAAGAGAGAAAGCAAGAGAGAGAGAGAGCTAGCGAGGGGGAGAGAGAGAAGATAATGATGATAAGAATAATAATATAGATAATAATGTGAATATTATTAGTAATAATAGTAATAATAATAACAATAAAAATAATAATAGTATACTAGTAGTGGTAACGTTAGCAATAGTGGCAGCAGCAATGATGGTGGTATTAGTATTGATAATTATAAATTGAGAAAATAGTTACGAAGTGGAAATTGCATCAGCAAAATCACAAAATAAATTATTGCCTCTGAAGTCTGATGTGCCTAAGGATAGGTATAAATCTTTACGGCCAGTTTGGCTCTGGCTACGCGCATTGTCATTTACTAGCTTCTGCGTCCTGTGATTTCCCTTTCTTATTCACTGCCTTTTTCAATCTTCTATTTCGGTGAAAGTTATTAGTTACACACACATATCCTTTTCGTATAGTAAGAGGCCGGTTGTGAACTGTTCATTTCTTTGCGGAGTTTTACTTCTTTATCCTCTTTTTCACCCTAGAGATCTAAAAACATGAACAGACCACAATTAAAATTTTATTTAATAAATTAAACAACAAATTTAGCCCAAATGATCTTATTTGAAGACTTTGAAAAGTATTCTAAAGACTCCTCATCAAGGCCTTCCAAGACTTCTTCAAAACGTCCAGTGCTTAGTTGCTTGCTTAGAAGAGTTCCTCTAACCATTTGGACCACCCTAAGGGCTGATCTCTTCATTTCTTGTTGTGTTGTACTACACTCTCCTGATTTACCCATTAATCATACTTTTCTGCTCTAAATAAACAATCCACAATTGTACAGGCATGAAAAACCAAGGACTAGGCACTAGCAGTGAATTACTAATAGAAGTTAGGAAAACTACAACAACTAATAAACAAGGGGGGCGTGTGTGTGTGTCACGATTGTCGCGCCTTGCAGAAAAGAAAAGAGGAGCATCACAGACCTAGACCTAGGAAGGAAGGAAGGAAGGGTGAGAGTGCATGTTATCAACAGTCAAATAATTCAGACACAGAAACCTCACGTGGGGCCCTTTTTCTGAGGTTTAAGATTCAATACTCGAAGCCCGCTTTGTACAATTAAAATTTCATTGCTGACGTTTTATAGCTACAGGGTCATAGGGAAACTACAGAACTGGTGTACTGGGTTTGTCAAATGTCAACTCGTTCCGGGAATAAAGTATGTATATAAGCTTCTAATCTTAAACTGATCATCTTTCTCAATATTTATAATAATCTTCGTGCTCTGTTCGTTTTTGTGTCGAGTTAGGCAAAGTGATGGAGCAACTTTTTGTTTATCTACCCTTTCACTTCCGTGTTCGTGCGGTGTGGAAGCTGTAAAGCAAGTATATTTAACTTGCTTCGTATGGGTGGGCTACAGATATAGGTCTTCAGTCATGTTTCACTAATCCTTCCAACTTGTTCGTATTCCAGGAGACAGAGAACCAATTCCTCGAACAAATCTCATGCAATTAAAGACCAGACACAGCCTAGCAGCTAATAAGCAGGGACCTGCATATATTGTCTCTGAAAACTCGTTAACATGTTTCAGAATAAATTGCTATGGATGAGAGCTAATCAGCTACTAAAATCTATTCTTACGACACCCTCTCCTAGGCCTGGAGTTGGTTGACACCGTACTCTGCTGTTGTGTCCACGAGAACTTTGCAACCCTAATATAGATAAGAATACAATTGAAGAATGTACCTGTGCAATTAATGGAAGAAATTGCAAGTTGGAAAGTAATAAAAACCGTGCATGCTGTGTTACGTTTCTTTTTATAAAGAAGATGTGACAATTCGCTTCGAGTTTGCAAATGTACTCACCAGATGTTGTATATTGTAATATGTTATTCTTGGTTTCTTTTGTGCAACACCATCTAGATATCTCAGCAAGTTTGGTTTTGACTACTAAAATGTGTGTTATGTCATTGTTGGTTCGCGTTTCTTGGCTTTATGTTTGCTTTATCTTCGTTTATATCTAGTTAACTACTTCTCATATGGCTAGCTGGGCACGTAGAGAATGATGTTAACGTCCACTATAATATAAAAACGGTGATTAATATGAAGAAGCAAAGGTAAAAAGTCAAAAAGATCATCTTGGATATCTGGTAAGAATCAACCATTAAAGTTGTTCTACAACATTCGCAAAAGTTTAAAGGGAATCCTGGACCGATTTTTATGTTCTATTTTTTCTTGTAATTTGTAGTTTTCTATTTGTTGATTTTAGTTTTTATTTTTAAATTAAAAATAAGATTTTATATAGATATTAATGTGTTTATAATTTTTATTGCTAAGAATAATAAAGTGCTAAGTATAAATAGAGATAAATCAATTCTAATGAATTAACTAAGTAATTCATTTATTCAATCTCTTATATAATATTATTAATAAATATTACTGATGAAGTCATCATATTTTATTGAAATGAAATTTATAAATTTTATTTGTATGACAATATTCAATCATTAATTTTTTTAAAATTTTGAAATTGATGTTATATTTAGAATCAAATATTTAATTTTAAAAAATATTTTTACCTGTGAATTTTAAATAGTTTGAATATTTTATAAAAAATATCGTTTTTAACTATCTTTTAAGTATTTTTATTTAAAATTTTATTTTAATTAATTATAAAAATAAGATAAATTGAACAATCAAATTATATTAGTTATTAATTTTTAATATGAAACTAGAAAGAAAATAAAAAATAAAATTTCAATCAAATAATTCTTTTTATTATATTTAGAACGAAAACAAAAATAAAAATAAAACCAATTAGACTTTTAGAGACTTTTAAATATCTTACCAACCGTTAAATCTCCCGCGTTGCACTCTCTACCAACCGATACGATCCACTTATGACTGAAAATAATCTGTTAGAAGTCTGGTTTATGCAGAATTTTCAATCTAATGGGAAATTAGTATGAAAAGCAGCTTGTCTCATGAAAATCTCAAGCGTTAGTGTGCTAATTGGTGCATGAATGCAATGCATGCTGTGCTGGTCAACGTATAAGTCATAAGACCCTAAAATTAGTTGAGATTATGTACAGCGTATATCAGTTCATATTGAAAGGGATTCACGGTCCAAGTCAGCCTTGGCAGACCATGTGGCATTGTCCTGAGTGAGCCTCTAAACCCTTGGCCTACGGCCATGAACTAGGAATACTGAATCAATCTTTATAACATACTTTAAAGGCATAGGGACGTAGTGAAGTTTTTCTTGTTAATTTCGAACAGCCTCAGCCAAACCATCCAACCCGAAGTATGAAACAAGTTTGTCTCGCCATTGGCTTAGGCTTTAATTAAAGGCTATACATAATACAACTGCTTGTGGACAGTTACAGGTATCGTCTTCGTCCTATAATTTCTCAAAAAGCGTTGCCTCTGGAAGCAATACGTCTACATTAGTGATTTAAGAAATTATTATATGATATTATCATTCAACACGATACACCCTTTGACTAACATGATATAAATTTGGTTCGTCGTATCTTACCCACTTGATAATTATTATCAGTCGCTTAGTTTAATTAGTTAACACAATAATATACTGCTTTAATATGCATTATTGAAGCTACACCCTCGAACCCACGCTCAGGCACGTGAACCAAAGTTGATGTGATTACTATTAAGTTGTTCGCAATAAGTGTCAATAAGGGTAAAGTCCTGATGATGAAGAAGAAATGCCCACATGTCACATGACATCGGACACCCCATATGAAAGAGATCCATCATTTTGCAGGCTCCAAGTTGAAGTTGTGGACTATTCACCACATGCATTTTGACTACTAAATTAAATCCAAGCTAATCAGAAGCGAAAAAAACGAAAAGTGGATATACTGCTGATGCAATTTTGGCCTTTTCTACTTTGTTTAAGAAGAACCCACCTTTCAGTTTTTGGTTAAAAAATCAATGTTTAGTACTTGATGTGATTCCTATTATAAAGTTGCAAGCACCATGTGTCACACAGGAAGGCTGCATATGAGAATGTGAGTGCGACCATGATCGAAACGGAATCCTCAAGTACATCGATGGTATATAATAATGTACGTTTCTTCTCCTCGTCCATTAATTGAGATTACTCGGATTTGGTTATGCCATTAGGTTTTGAATAAAAATGACATTCCCTAATTTCTCCACTTTGTGGGATTTGATTTGGTAAACAATAAGAGGTAATAAAACAAGAACTTGGTTGAAATGGGATTTACTTGAGTCAGATGATGCAGTTGGTTGCAGTAGGGTTCGTTAGGACTAACAACATTAAAGTAGTTGGAGGAGTCACATGGAACTGGTTGGTTTCCAAAAGAATATCCTCTTCAAAAACTACATTAATGAGCTTGAAAATGAAAGCTTCTTGCGGTTGTTGGAGACAAATTGGTCACATGTTACCAAGTATACATGCACACCAACTCTTTCTATGCGTACCTTTTCTTTTTCTGTTACAATGTACTTTCTCGTTTCTAGCTTTCTATTTCACCAATTCAATCAGTCTTGGCAATGGCATGCATGTTCTGTAACATGGGAAAATGCTCAAGTCCAAAACCTTTGCTTCTCATAACCCCAAAACCATATATATAACACCCTCTAATGAAATTATTAAACAAAATATAATCTTAAGTTGATGAGTGTCATATTTCATCAGTCGTTACTTGTTTATTTTATGGTTTGGTTAAGATGGATCGTTGATGGCAGGGATGGGGAGAGCCTTGGAAATTGATGCACGTTGTGTGTAATCCCTTGGGAAATGACCCCAATGGCAGTGTCAATCGTTATATATATATATATATATATGTATGTATTTTTTAATTTTTACATTAATGTAGGCAAGTTATTTGGTCGGTCCAAAAAAGTCAATGCGTCTAAAAAAATAATAGAAATGAGAGGATAGTTATGATAAGCTAAGATCTCAAATCTCAAACTCGTAATTCCAATCAGCAAATTGTCAACAAAGTAACTAATGAGATATTCTTAATCAATGTTTACTGGGCTTTGTGCGAGATAGTCAATTTGTGGTTGGTTTAAGGGCAAATGAAGCATAGTTTTACTTTTACTAGCTTGATAATTATATAAAAAAGGTTAAAATATTTAGTAAAATTACTAATAATTCTAAAAAATTATTAACTAAGAATATCAAATTATATAATTTGTTAAAAACATTTTGTTCAACCTAAGCTTTAAAAATACATTTACAATATATTTTTAAATTAAAAATTATCTTTTCTTAAATACAAACATGTCTTTCATTTCATCCTTAGAAACAGTTTTTAAAGCAACATGAAACACATTAACATTACGGATAGATACAACACAACTGGCGTGATGGTGGCCAAGCGATGCTAAATCATTTGGAAAGTGGGTGGCCCAGCCAGATTCTTGCAATTAGGACCCTACCCTGGTGTCCTGTTATGATTGAAGACTTCATGACCCAACAGAAAAAAGAGTATACATATAACTAAAATTTTAATGTTAAACTGAATATAAATTCACTTATCATCATGTTTTCAAACTATTGTTTTAATTAATTACCCTTATTCATGAATATAGACTTTCAAGTTTGTTGAAAAGCGAATATGTTGAAAAGTTGGCATGGCAAGAAATTCCAAATCAAATCATCATAGGGGCTAGTGCTCGAGTGGTTACACACACGATAAGCGTAGACCAAGAACGATTAATCTCTCTGCCAACATAAACATTGCGTACAACGCCTTAGGCATACCTGTTTCACTTTTCAATAGATAACCATAAGAAGTAGGCCAAAACCATAGCTTAATAATACCGAGGCTAGATTGATATCTGATAGCTAGGGTTGCGTGGAAGCGTAATGCAATCTTCTATGGATAGTGATTTGCACTAAAATGATTGATTTGTGATTAGGTTAGGTATGTAACTTGGGTTGCGTCCCTTTCCATTTAATGCCTCTTTTGGTTATCCGTTTGTGTTTAATTCTCTCTTATTCTATTCGACTTAAAACACTAATTGACGTCAAGCCATGGTTTGCTTTTGGTCCAAACTGCTTATGGTTAGTAGCAATTCAAAGAACAAACCATGTGGACTTTGTATAATTCATCGTCTCATTAATTTGTTGTTTCTTCAGTAGTTAGCTAGTTTTAGTCATCCCATAGCCAAGGAGTTGAGGGAGATTAAGATACTTTGCATAAGTTAAGAAACTGGTAACTTCCAACTTACAAAGTTTTAAGTGTCTTGAATTTGGCTTCTCGAGAAAGAAGTTATATGAGGACAGAAGTGAGGACTTTTGACAATGTTCACGTAGTAGAGTCAAAAGTAGCCAATTATGGGAATAGATATGCATATAATATTTGATGATTAGACCAATTATTTCACTAACCGATCCCTCAATTCATGAACTTCAATTCCAACCAATACTGCTAACCACTCCAACTCCCTGTGAATCAATTATTTGTTTTCTTTAAGAGTACAGGAAGTAGATGATGACGATCATTTAAATATAATTACTTATCTGCCTAACTTCCTTCAGCTTCACAATCGTATATTTTATTATGAGAAGTGAGAAGGACATTCGCACGCTATTTCAAAATTTTGAGTTGATTGTGAAATAAAGTAGTAAAAGATGGCTTTTACAGCGAGGACGAAGCCAATAGCTAACTTAATAGTGAATTACTATGGTTTTAGTCTTCGTCAATCATTTCAAAGTCTGTCGTGTTTGACAAGAGGCTTTGATTTGGTCATCAAATGCCAAAGTTAAAGAGTTCTTTAACTTCCCAGTCTTTTTGTCTCAATATTTGTAGCCGTAGATGCAGAAACGTGGTGTCTCACCATATTCAGATAGTAAATGGAAGAATGGGCATGGACTTGGCAGAGCCAGTTGATGGATTTTGGGAAGAAACAGTCCTTACTGATATGGGCAAAAAAAGATGAACCTAATAGAACGATAAGAACCTTGGTTTTCTAACCGACTGTCCTTCGAGGAGGCAACCATATTTCAAACGACATGATATGGAAACAAACACAAAAACATGGGACCTGAACGATATGTGCAGGTCATGGTCATGGGGTTTTATCAGAAAGTGTCCTCGTCAATGTGCATGCATTCTCTAAATCAAAGTAAAGTTAAACAAAGATTATATCCGGCAGGATCACCAGAACATCTCCAATATTATTGATGTCACATAAAATACGCATTAAATTTTATTGGGAAAGGAGAGTAGACCGAAAAGAAAAATGAGATGAACAAAGCAAAGTTTCCAAGATTTCACTAGAAAACTTTGAACAAATTATTACAAATATGGGTATAACACATAGATGATAATGTAAAATAATGTTTTGATAGATCTCTAATTTCATAAACTAGAGAAAATGCATGTTATCGAATAGATAAAAGGCACTCTATTGCTATTATAAGGGTTAATCCACATGACACCCATTCTAAAGCTAAAATACTCATCAAAAAGAAGGAAATTCTTTCTGTCTACAATATTTCTCTTCCTACTTTTCAATCCCCTCTCCCCTCTCCCTCTTTGCCTCAAAACTACCTACTGAGGCCATTCTCTTACAACCTAGCCCTTGTGCCAACTCAGCCGCTAACTAACTAACTCACTCCTCTCAACTCCCTTTTTCTTTCTCCTCGAGTGTACTCTCCATATCCTAGGCTTATTTACGTTTATGTTATTCTCCCCCCTTCCTGAATTACCCTCGACCACATTGATCCTAACATTGCTCCCCTCTAGAAGAGCAACCTTATCCTTAAGGCTGCATTGAGGAAATTGATTGCGAATAACAAATTTATCCTCCCATGTAGCATTCTCCATCGGCTTGCCCTTCCATTTAAATAACCATTGGCGTATGGAGTCCCATATCTTAGTAATTATTCAGCTAGCTAAGACATTTTCAGGTTCCACGATATCATCCAACTCCAATTCCATTCTGTCAGGCAAAGCTGTCTCTATAGAGTAGTTCCCCATAACCCTCTTTAGTTGAGACATATGGAACACTGAATGGACTCTAGAATGTAGGGGTAGTTTGAGCTTATATAAGACTGCTCCATGTTTTTCCAAAATTTGAAAAGACCCAAAATATCTTGCCACTAGCTTTTGATTAATATGTTGGGCCACTGTTAGCTGTTTGTCGGGACAAAGCCTAAGAAAAACCCATTCTCCCACCTGGAAAGACAGCAGAGTTCGTTTTCTATCAGCATACTTTTTCGTCTGGTCTTGCGTCCTATTCAGACTGTATTTTAGTTGATGCAATGCCTCATCTCTGTCTATTAACTCTCTAGCCATTGCCTCCACTTTAGTTTCTCCTTGTAAATATCAAACCAAAGTTGTGGGTGTCCTCCCATAAACTACTTTAAAGGGAGTTGAACCTGTAGACATATGGAAAGTGGTATTGTACCACAGTTCTGCCCATAAATCCAGTAGGATTAATGCCTAGGTTGTTCAGAAGCAAAACACCTCAAATAATTTTACAAACACCTGTTGAGAACTTCTGTTTGTCCATCTATTTTCGGATGATAAAAGGAACTCATTTTAAGCATAATACCCTGTAGACGAAGCAACTTCTCCAGAAATGACTAACAAACAAAGGATCACGATCACTTATGATCGATTGTGGCACTCCATATAGGCGTACTATCTCGTTAATAAACACCTCAGCCACACTTTTAGCAGTATAAGGGTGCTTCAATAGGATAAAGTGACCATATTTAGATAGTCGATCCACCACGACCAGCACTGCTTCATACCCTTTAGATCTAGGAAGTCTCGTAATGAAATATATTGAAATGTCTTCCCAAATCTGATTGGGAATCGACAAAAGTTACAGCAGACCCTAAAGAGATGTGGCAGCATATTTCTGCCTTTGACATGTATCTCAAGACTTAACAAGGTCTTGAATGGGCTTCTTCATACCAATCTAATAAAGATTGCTCGCAATTCTCTTATAGGTGCGTAGATAACCTAAATGGCCTCCAATAGGAGAAGAATGAAACTCTTTTAGGAATAATGGAATAAAAGTTGATTGAGCTGAAATCACCAACTTCCCTTACACAAAAGAACACCTTGATGCCATAAAAACCCGGTTCTAGAGGTTGGATCCCGCTACAGATCCCTTATAATGCCACTCAATATAGGGTCTTAGTGCACCTCTTGTTGGAGGATTTGGCCATCAGCCCACAGCG
>JAOTAY010000006.1:6426877-6446076 GCA_025629805.1 Erythroxylum baracoense
CTTATCTATTATGCATGTGCATGTATGAATGCATGCATATGTCACTGTTCACTAGCAATTGGTGAGGGGATGTTACAGTTAACCCAAGGCCACTAGCTAATTTAGGCAAAATAAAATTGTGTCTTACCCCACTATCCACAAAATCACATTGGGAACCTCGTGTAATTTCCCTTCTAGTCTCATGGTTTTAGTTTCAAAAACCATTACTTTATTAACCCCAATCACTCTCATGGTTCTGCATTCTACAGCTAGATCTCCTTCCTCGTCAATATCTGCTCCATAGCTATTATTTCCCCATCTTCAGTCAATGTTTCATTGTCATCTAGAACCAGTAACCTTAGCTGTCTCTTCGAACATTGACGTAATGGATGGAATCTCTCCCACATCGGAAACAAAGGCCTTTGGGCTTTCTATCTATGATTTCTTGGTAGGAAATGTGACGCAACCCCCTATTTCTCTCTGTCGATACCCTCCTTTCTCCCTCAGTTCTCCTTATCGATGCTGCCACTCTGCTCTACGCATGGGAGTCAGGTTTATACCCAGATGTGTCCCGAGTTCTACTTACTCTAAATCCACCATAAAATCTCACTTGACCCAATAGGCTTGTGCAATCCGACTCCTTAGGGTTCGGGTTGACCTGAAAGCTACCCTTAAAATTACTCTACCGATTTTGAGTCCATGCACGATGTCGAGAACCCAAGTTCTTGATACCTCCTTGCTCTCCGTTCACCTCTTCTTCCATAGCCCTTGCGATTTTCATCTTTTGGTACTTGTTCAGTGGACTAAACGTATGCACCCTCCTCCGAATATCTGATCGCAATCCACTTATGAAATATCCCATAAATTGTTCTTTCGGTAAATGACACACCGGCAATGATATGAATTTGAAGGCCTCGATATATCCTTCAACTGTATCAGTTTGCCACAAATTCAAAAGTTCTTCGAATGGATTCTCAAACCACCTCCCTCCATATCGATCTATTAAAGCTCTCTTAAAATTTTCCCAATTCAATTCTACCTCCGTCTCTTTCAGAAGGTTAAACAAATGAATGGTTGATCTTTCTATACTTAGGAGAGCCTGTTTGATTTTCACCTTTTTTGAGGTATTATGAACCTCAAAATATACTTACGCTTTAGTAATCCACCCCACAGGGTTAGACCCATCAAACATAGGCAGTTCAACCTTACGTACCAACATCCTATATTCCTCCATATTATCAAAGGAATGCTCCATCGGAGTGGGTTGTTGAGGATGTTGATTATTCCTTTCACCAGTCATAGTTTACCCCCTTCCTAAGGTATCACTCCCCTGTCCTTCTTCTGGTCTCTTACCCATCATCTTGCTCATTTCTAGCAGCAAAGCTCGCTGCATTTCCTCCATTGCCATCCTTATAGATGATTGAATATTGATAAGAACTGAGTCTCTCTGTAATCTGCAAACAAACAATGAAATGCAAAGGAAAATTGAATTTCTTATTGGCAGCAATTCGTGCAAAGATCTTAAACATTATTACAACCAATAAACTAGTCCGTAACGAGTGGACAAAGCTCCAAGAGATAACAATATCATTCCATATCCCCAAAGATAAAACTGAACAGATATTTAAATGAAATGACTATGCAAACCAATAACTAGAATTATGGAAATGTGTAACAAACAGTTAGAAATATGGAAATAATGGATAAAGTGGGTTAGTGGCTTTTTCATGGAGCAACGACAGCCAATTCTTCAGGTGCTAATCCTATTCCCAACAGCTGGCAAATTGAAACTTGGTCAAAAGATGTTTGTCTTCCACGTGTTTTCCTCCTCACATAGGTCTTCAGAGGTGGATGTGGGTCTCTATCAATGCATCCCCCCTGGAAAGTCGCCTTGTCCTCAAGGTGAAAAGAAGGAAATTGATCAGCGAGCAAATCATAATTTTCCCAGCTACCTTCTTCGAACGGATGATCTACCCATTAAACTAAGAGTTCCAAAGTAGGAATACCAACTTCTTTAATCCAGCGATAGGAAATGATCTTGCCAGGTGACAAAAGAAGCTCCCAATCTGAATTAAGAGGGAGATGAGCTGGCGGTGAAGTCGGAACTTGTCCTCTAGCAGGTCGTAATAAAGAAACGTAAAAAATGGGGTGAATTTTGGAGGAGGCAGGGAGTTATAACTCATATGCGACTGTTCCAATGCGACGAACCACCTTGTAAGGGCCAAAGAATCATGGGGAGAGTTTCTCATACCTTCGCTTAGCAAGAGAATGTTGGCGAAAAGGTTGGAGGGGTAAGAAAACAGAATCTCCCACATTGAATTGCAACTCCCTTCTCTTAGAGTCAGCTTAGGCCTTCATTCTGGACTGAGCTTTTGACAGGTTCCCTTTCATCAATTTGAGCATATCATTACGTGCAGTGAGTTGTTCTTCAAGTTTAGCAATACGGGTTTCTCCTTGGACAAATGGATGAAGGGCTGGTGAGTCTCATCCATAAACTATTTTAAACGGAATAGTCACTGTTGAAGAGTGAAAACCTGTGTTAAAAGCGTATTCCGCCCAGGAAAGAAATTTACTCCAGTTATGAGGTTGTTCATGAGCGAAACATCTTAGATAGGCTTCTAAACATCGATTAACCACTTCGGTTTGTCCATCTATTTGTGGATGGTAAGCAGTGCCCATTCTCAATTGTGTGTGGCTTAACCTGAAAAGTTCCTGCCAAAATGCGCTAAGGAAAATGACTTCTCGATTAGAAAGTATCGACCTTGGGATGCCATGAAGTCTCACGACCTCTCTGCAAAAAATGTTAGCAATAATCTTTGCAGTAAACGGATGAGACAAAGGTATAAAATATGAATATTTGCTGAGACGATCTACAACCACCAATATTGTGTCAAACCCACTAGATTTAGGAAGACCAAGAATGAAGTCCATGGATATATCTTCCCAGGTTTGGTTTGGTACTGGCAAGGGTTACAAGAGCCCAGCAGGCTCTAAAGTTTGGTATTTGTTTTGCTGACATACTAAACAATTCTAAACAAATACTCTAACGTCCTTCTTCATACTAGGCCAGAAAAAATTAGAAGAGAGTCGCTGTAGAGTTTTCAAGTAACCCCTATGTCCGGCTGCTAGTGGAGTATGTGATTCAGCCAATAATTTTCCATGGAGAGGATTATCAGGAATTACCAACCTATGTTTGTAGTAGAGTTTCTTTTCTACCATTTGAAAGTCAAGATTATGATTCTGACCTGTTGTAATTGAGGCCATAACGTTCTGAGTGTAAGGATCTTATTGGAGAGCCATTTGGAGGTCCAAAAAATCAAGAGAAACTGGAAGAGCCAATGCCAAGAAATCTGCATGTTGTGGATGTCTAGAAAGAGAATCAGCTCCCTTATTTTCCTTATCGGCCTTATACTTGATGGAGAAATCGAATGGCATTAACTTCATGAGGAGCCTCTGTTGCATATGGGTAGTAATTCGCTGGCTGAGCAAATATTTAAGGCTCTAATGGTCTGTAGTCACAAAGAAATGCCGCCCTAATAAATAATGCTTCCGCTTTTGAAGGGCGAGCATAAGTGCAAGCAGCTCTCATTCATATGCTGATTTCAATCGATTTGAGAAGGAAAACTCTTTACTTAAGTAAGCAATTAGATGTCCATGTTGAAGAAGAATGGCTCCAATACCCCCAACTGATGCATCACACTCTACTGTAAACGGTTGATTGAAGTACGACAATTGTAATACTGGAACAGTGGTTAAAGCTTGCTTGAGATGTTGAAAAGCAGTGTTAGCTGCAGAAGACCATTTGAACTCATTTTTCCCAGTCAGAACAGTGAGGGATCATGCGATAATCCCATAATTTTGTACAAATCTCCGGTAGTAACTTGTCAATCCTAAGAATCCACATAGTTCCTTCATATTTGAGGGGACTGGCCAATCCATAATTGCTTGAATTTTCTCCTGGTCAACTCCAACTCCTTGGGATGATACCACATAACCCAGGAAAGAAATTTGGTTTTGGAAAAACAGACATTTAAAAGCTTTTGCAAAAAATTGATGATCCTGGAGGAGTCTAAGGGCCATCTGAAGATGGTTAAAGTGCTGTTGAGGGGTTCTGCTAAAGATTAAGATATCGTCAAAGACGACCAGGATGCATTTTCAAAGGTAGGGCCTGAAAAGATCGTTCATTACAGCTTGGAAGGTAGAAGGGGCATTGGTGAGGCCATATGGCATGACCAAAAATTTGTAGTGGCCAGAATAAGTTCGACAGGTAGTTTTGGGGATGTCGGTAGGGTTAACACAAATATGATGATAACCAGATCGTAGGTCGATTTTAGAAAAAATGGAGGCACTGTGTAATTCGTCAAGAAGCTCGTCGATGTTTGGTATAGGATATTTGTCAGGAATGGTAATCTGATTAAGGCTCCGATAGTCAACACACATACGCCAAGAATTATCCTTCTTCTTGACTAGAATAACAAGACTGGCGAATGGACTAGAACTAGGGTGAATGAAACCTGATTGCAGCAAATTAGAGACTTGTGTTTCAATCTCTGATTTTTGGAAATAGGGGTAATGGTAAGGTTTGATATTTGGTGGTTTAGAGTTTGGAAGTAGAGGAATGGAATGAGTATGGTTACGGAAGGGTGGAAGGGTATTCGGCTCCTAAAAAATAGCTTCAAAACTCATCAATAGGGATTGAATATTCAGATTGGGGGTAAGAAGAATACCAGATTTTCCACTTTGTTTTGAGATGTATTGAAACGTGGCATCTATGGGAACTTTGTGCGGAACCCCTTGAAGCTTATATCGCTTCCCATTCAGACTAAAAATTAAAAACATTTCGTTCCAATTTGCCTGTACAATTTTCAAAGATGCAAGCCATTGAATTCCAAAGACTAGGTTGGCAACCTGTAACATCCCCTCACCTATGGGAAGGGTAATACTGCTTTAATTATTCAAATTAATATGATGCCATGTGGAGTACTGAAGTGATCGCACGTAGCGCTCCCTTATCATAGGATATGTATCGGAATGACCTACGGGCGTCCCGGTGCGTACCCTACGGTGAGGGGGTGTTACACAACCCCAATTGAGAAGGGATAAAAATCTTAAGTAATAGTCAAATCGGGTAGCCGCACAGAGATATCTCGACAAATCCTATTGCAGTGAATCACTTCACCATTTCTAATTTGAACCCTAAAAGAAGATATAAATTGAACAGGAAGAGCAAGTTCCTTAACCAACTTCTCAGCCACAAAATTGTGTGTTGAACCACTGTCTATTAAAATGAGGACTGGCCTTTTGCCTATTGTGCCCTGTAGCTTCATCGTGGTACCCACAATTTTCCCTAGAATGGTGTTGAAGCTGATTTTCGCTAATTCTGAACTCATCGCTAAGTCCGGGTCCACATCGTCACTGTCTAGCTCGCTGTCGTCATTGCCTTCATTTGATTTTCCAGTTGAATCCTCACCCTCCGTGAGTTCCATTAAAGAAAATGAAGTTGGCTTGCACCTATGTCTCGGAGCAAATTTGGCGTTACATCTAAAACAGAGCCCTTTGGCTGTGCGATTCTGCCTTTCCGCCTCCCATGGACGAGCTTGGGTGGTCGCAGAAGTGACTAGGTTGTGGATTTTGGAATCATGTGGATATGGTGTGGGGCTGTTACTTTTTGCGACAGTGGAGAAATGGGTGAGGGGATTATTTCGCACGTGTGTAGTCAAATTGGGTGCTTTGTGTGTGCGACTGGTGTTTAATTTGGCTTCAAATTCAAGTGCAAGGCTCATGGCTTTGTAAATGGTTCTGGGTTTGTGAATTCTGACATCAGCTTTAAGTTCTTCTTTCAGCCCATTCAAAAAGACCCCCAAAAGACAATGTTCAAGCCAATTCTTAACACGAGATGATCGCCTCCCAAATTCCTGTCGGTGTTCACAAATCGTTCCGGTTTGCTTGATGTTACAAAAAAATTCATCTGGATTTTGGAATTCAGCAGGGCCATAATTTTCGTAAAATGCTCTGATTAAATCCTCCCAATATAATATTGTTCTGTCACTGTTGATCCACGCAAAAAGGTCAAGCACATCGCCTTCTAGATACATGGTGGCAACATCTACTTTTTGGTGTTCAGGAGTTTGGTAGTAGCGGAAATATTTTTCTGTCTTCAGAATCCATCCCTTCGGGTCACCTCCCTCATATTTTGGAAAATCCATCTTTGTTGTTGGTCGACGTACGTTCCTAACCTTCACTCTCGATAGCTTCATCCTCATACCATGGCCCTTTGTTTCTGTCACCATCGCCTTTGGAACTTTCTCCGTAAGATTGTTTACTGGCCTGGTTCTTCATGGCTGATATTTTCTCTGCCAAAATATCTACTTAATTGAGTTTTTGCAATTTAGTGGTGAAAGTAGCAAGTTGTTCTGCAATAGTTTCAGTGGAGGGTTGCATGTTGGAAGCGTGCGTGGAAGATCGCGTACTTGCTGGCATATAATGGTTTAATTATTTTTGTGAAAAAGGATCGTGGCTTCTCTGATACCAATGATAAGAACTGAGTCTGTCTGTAATTTGCAAACAAACAATGAAATGCAAAGGGAAATTGAATTTCTTATTGGCAGCAATTCGTGCAAGGATCTTAAACACTATGACAACCAATAAACTAGCCCGTACAGAGTGGACAAAGCTCGAAGAGATAACAATATCATTCCATATCTCCAAAGATAAAACTAAACAGATATTTAAATGAAATGACTACGCAAACTAATAACTAGAATTCTGGAAATGTGCAACAAACAGCTAGAAATATAGAAATAATGGATAAAGTGGGGTAGTGGCTTGTTCATGGAGTAACGGCAACCAGTTCTTCAGGTGCTAATCATATTCCCAACAGCTGGCAAATTGAGACTTGGTCAAAAGATAGTTGTCTTCCACGTGTCTTCCTCCTCACATAGGTCTTCAGAGGTGGATGTGGGTCTCTATCAAATATCCTCGACTCCAGCCTCCAAATTAGTCATACAGGATTCCAGCAAATCTACTCTATCATACATCTTTGGTGGCATCGATGTTGATCTTTCGAAATTCTTAGTTCCCTAAAAGAAAACTGATTCTCCCTTCCTATATTCGGCAGGTCGGACCAATGATAGATCTATAGCTTTATAAACTAGAGAAAGTGTATGTTATTGAACAGATAAAAGATACTCTATTACTATTACAAGGGTTATTCCACAGGACACCCCTTCCAGAGCTGAAATGCTCCTCAAAAGAAGGAAATTCTTTCTTTCTACAATATCTCTCTTCTTACTTTCCAATTCCCTCTCCCCTCTTCCTCTTTGCCTCAAAACTACCTACTAAGGTCGTTCTGTTACAACCCAGCCCTTGTGCCAACTCAGTCACTAACTAATTAACTCCTCTCTACCCCCTCTTTCTTTCTCCTTGAGTATACTTTCCATATCCTAGGCTTATTTATGTCTCTGTTATTCTTCCCCTTTCTTGAATTACCCTCAACCACATTGGTCCTAACATGTTTCCCGGCTTTATTCGAAGTCAGTAGTAGAAAAGGTGAAACATATGTCAAAAACATGGAGACATAATTGGATATAAATTATCTTACATTATCTGCTACATTCAACAACTGGATAAGCGTCCCAGCTCAAAGACTGGGGCAATTATGAGCAGTAATTTAGCTCACATACTTGGAATTCGAAGATGAAAATGTTGAAGAGTTCAAGCTGTTTCGGTGGGATTCAGATTTAAAAAATTGACAGACGACGTGGAAGCTCAAGATGCCCATCAATTGTGGCTAATCAAAGCTTTTTGACCAGAATGACGATCAACTTCTGTCTCTTCCCTTTGAATTTGAAGTTTCTTGTTATGTTCTGCCTATTCATTGCAAGTTTCCAAGAGATGGGCTCCCATGCACACATTAGCCCGTATACATATCATCAAAGCTTGTGCTAGATGTGGTCATTTGGCTAAGTTCCCAAACGCTAGAAGTTAAGGATTGAGAAGCGTAACTTTCTGAGAAATTTGAGATTCGAACGACTGTTTTCTTTCTATTTCTTACAACTTTAGAACTTACAGGGCTAAACTAAAAAACACCCAACACCTCTTCCTTAAATGATTCCAAGTATCAAATAGCCCATAAATCGTTGGATAAGCCCTTTGTCGTTCAAAATTTTCATAGATGCAATCTTGGAATTTCCATATTTAATTTCAAACAATTAGACATAGGGTCTTCGGTCCAAGCTGCATGGCAATGGTAAGAATATTTGAAGAAACTGACAAAAAAAAGTTGATATCTTTTCATCTCCTCGGTATGCAATTCAGTACTATAACTCAATTTGTCACATTGTCAGGGTCAACAAGTCCGTTACTGTTCATGTTGATTAGACACTGAGAACTAGTCTAGAACCCAAGTTCAAGTGGTCATCAAAAGGTCGAACATATTACTCTTTTAGCGTCTCACTAGCTTCAATTTCATCCAATCATGAGACCTTGCCTGGAAGATATTGTGCAAACGAATAGTAAAACCTAAAAATTTGAACACAAAAGCTTCAGCCTCCATCACCTGGATAAAATTTTAAAAAGTTTCCTGTTAAATACATCCCAACACTGGAGTAGTTGATGCAACTACTTGTGGCTGCCCAAATACGGGTCCATATTCAGTAGACACAGGCGCCTTGTTCCACTTAACCTGTTATATAAATATCCATCCATTTATTTTCATGGAAATCTTATTTACCCTCTATTATTGATGCAAGTGTAACAAGAATCAAGTAGTAGGTTGAGTCAGACTGTGATTTCTCTATATAAGGTTCCGTACATTTTGAGCCCCTACAAGGCAACGTGTCCTCTCTTTACCAACTGGCAAGCATAGACCAATCAAATAGCAACTACAGCCAATAATGCACTGCAGCTTCACATGCTTTGCAATGAGTATCCTCCGACAAGTGTATCGACCAACCTGGCAATATCAACTTTTTTTAAGCAGAACTCCTAGGCAGCCTATGCACAGTTCAATTTGATATAATACAAAGCAATTCTTTAGTCGAACAGTAAACAACCACCTGACTATTTAAACAAGGAAATGCCTCAATTTTGCTAATAACAACAACGCTTGACAGGGATGAGATTTAGCCTACAGAAGCATGTGGTCAGATTGCATACGTTTTCTCACCATACAAACACATACAATTAACATAAATAATAAACAACTCACTTTACAAACTGTATTTCCTGCATTGAAGCAGGAACTTGTCCATACTCTGTTTTTAACACATAAATTGCAGTCTCGCTCCCAAACAAAGTGGTCTATGGAGTTTTATGATTTTAATTAAACAGAGATTAGAACAAAGGAACCTTGTTGTAACAGAAACATGAACACATTAAGACAACTGCAGAAAGCAATGATCTCCCACCCAGTCCAGCAATACTTAATGCTTGCTCTCCAGTTCTCCTGCCCTGTTCCAGTTATCATCCAAGAAGCTGCTGAACGGATAGTTAGGATAATGCTCACTGCCGGCTAATTCCTGTTCTTGCATTTTTCTAGGGCCCTTGGAGCTGCAAACATTTAAATTCTCCCAAAATGAGTTTAAATAAACGGAAGCAAGAAGAAAATGACAACAAAGAATCAAACTAACACATTTATATCAATACACAGCAGCCACCATTCTCCAATAAGAATTATTCCAGTTCCTTTAATCGGACATGTAGTTTAATGCACATCTAGCAGATGAATCCAGAGGATATTACAACAAGATAACTTCCAAACTACATAGACAGAAGATGGATATTATTAATATGATTACACAGCTTCAAAACTGTGCCTTCATGAACTAGATCTTATCCATCATTTTTCAGAAGGCAATAGCCTACATATATAACAAGGGTTGCCATTTGTTATGCAAAACTTTTGACGTCATGGACTAGATCTTATCCATCATTTTTGAGAAGGCAGCAGCCTACATGTACAACAAGGGTAGACAGCCATACAGCGTAAAAAATGACAGAATAACATGCAATTTTCAATTCAGATTATGAGTAACATGTTATTATGTGTAAATTGAGGGAAGCTTGGCAAGTTCAATAACAACAGTTTTATCAGCACTGAGGGTCCTAAAAAATGCGTTAACCATACAATTCAAAATAGCAACAATGAACACTTCAGTATTTGTGCCACTGCAAACAACATTTTGAATCAGCAAATGTCCTTTCACGCCCAGTTTCATAAATACGAATGAAACTAACAAGTTTCACTTTTTCAACATTAGATTTGGTTTATTGGCAAAGAGACCAACCTTGCACTTTTGACACTACTATTAACCATTAATCCTAGCCCCTAGGGATAGAAAATACCTGCATTATACCATAAGTTACTCTATTAGACTCATGTATTCTCCTTCTAGTCGTCTTTTTGAATGTAAGCATAACAGAAGACCAGGTCTTGTGGAAATATGAAGAAAGAAATTCGACTTAGAGAATGGCATTTAATAAAATACAGACCTAGGCCAATGGCATCAGAGCTCTTCATGATCCTTAACCTCTTGCAAGTGTCAATAAACATCCTGAAGAACAAAAGTTTGGATTAGAATGCAGCTGCACCAATAAGTTATCAGATAACAATGAGAAAAAAGAACGGTGAAGTCCATGGACAAACAAAAATATTGAAATGCGGGAAATTTCAGAAAGTGGATAAGTAGACGAGCTAAAAGGCAAATTTAGTTTCATCTCATAATGCGTTACAAAGCACAGAAAGTTCAGAGCCAAAAACAATGATTTCTAGTTTTACATGACAGGGCAATTACTTCCTTCAGAATTCCTGCTGCCTAGTGCTCATCCCACTCACATAAGATCAAATAAAGATAGATCCTTGTGAGGAAAAAAGGTCAGACAAAAATGTAGAACCTGTCGGTTCTGATTTGTAATTCTCTCTGTGGCACTTTACTCACAGGTAACATGTAATGTTTTTAAACATGCATCGAAGGGAATAAACCAGTGCATCAAAACTAATATCAACGACTTCTCAGGATTGGCTTATGGTGAAGTAATCCAAAGCATCACATAAGGGCACTAATGCATGCTCAAAAGAGTCTCCCAGCTCTAATTAAACGGCAGCAAAGCAACATCATGAAAGATAAATAAAAGAATCTTTTGTCTAACGGCATTATATAATGCCTTCCGGCAGCAATAGTATTTGAAATCCTTAGCTGTTATTTGCACAAAACTGGGAAACACACTGCTAACAGTTACATGCATAAAAGGTAACTCCTCTACCTAACATAATGAGATAAGAATAATACCCAACTTTCTATGTGGTATTCATGGAAAGTTCTTTTTGGCAATTGCTGCCAATCCACTCCTCTAGTATGCACATAGAATAGATTGTCAACTACTATAGCTATGTAATACACATGGAATGTTTACCCAAAGTCTATGCAGAATATAGACAAATCCTCGACTACCCCATATAAGTATTAAAAGCACACAAAATACAGATAATCACCAGATTTTAACAGGTAAGAGAAACATCTAAAGGGTAGGAAAAAAATGAAGGAGATTTGAACCAATAAAGGAAAACAAACACACGGAGCAGAAACAGTACTTACTCCCAGGGAACATCTCCAACAAGCATCCAATCACCATCTTTATCCTCGAATGTGAGAACATACTCAGAGCCTTGCAAATCCTTGAGTTTGTTCTCACACAGTACCTCCCTTCCAAGAGCTCCATGAGACCCATATTGACCTAAGAATGTTACAACTAGCAGTAACTTGATCTGCAATAGAATTTTTACAGATGAAATATGAAGTCAATAGGCTCACCTATGGTAAAACAGCTGAACATCTTCTCAAGGGAAGAAGACAGCTCCGGATATGCAGAGTAATTTCTTAAGTCCACTTTCCGAAGATAAGGAGCACCATCCATGCGGACCTTGATGAACAAAGCACCAGCCCCCACTTTTCCATCTACTTCTTCAGTGTTCTTTGAAGAGGTAGCGAGTGAGTTCTTCCTAAATGATCTGACGGGTGGCCAACCCACAACCTGAGCCCTGCCAAATAAGTAAATATGAAGGAGGTAAGATAAAACATTTTTCTCATAGGTTCAATCAAAATCCCAGTACACTTACTTGGTAGCTGGGGCAATGCTGTTGTTTGATGAGCCGTTACGGTTTGGCCTGGTGTTATTTGAAGCATGAGGCCTCTCCTCTAATGCTTTTGGGGTTACTACCTCTTTTGCTTTATTTGGTTGAGTTCCAAGGTTGTCCATAGCAGAACCTTGTTTCAGCCCCAAGTTCGGGGAGGGTCTGGGAGACAACATAGCACCTACTTCTGAGCTTGCAAGATATTTACCCTGCACCACATGAGTTGTTTCCATATTAAACTCAGTAGCAGCACTGCTATTATTCTGTTCAATAAATTCAGATGTATTCACCTCTGAGAACCCATCCATAGCATCAGAGAATCCTCTCTTGTTACCAGCAACAACATTTTTCTGCATTGAAGAACAGTGGCTATCAGTTGAGGGACGTAAAGGGAAGAAGGGCTTCTCATCAAGCTTTATGGAGCTCAAAGGGCAAAGTTCTTGATTTCTTTCAGGAGATTGAGACCCTGGAAGCCCAAGGCGCAATTCTGTAGCTTTTAGATTCAGACTAGTCTTGCCCTCTTTGGGCACAGCAGAGATTATAGAACTGTCCACTGAAGAAGAATCAGACAAACCCATATAGTTACGCTCCTTTAGTTCCAATCCATTCTGGCAAACATTTTCGGCAGAGGCTGAAGAAGCCAACAGTGTAACGTTACTCTGACCCTCCTCTTCCACAACACGTAGTGGTGGGGGAGACATTGATTTAGAGAACACTCAGAATTCCCTTCTCTAACCTGCTTATATTTGCTGTCAAAGCTAGTTAGAAAACACCAAATGCTCGAAGCTCCAATGACACAAATCAAGCATGCAGAAAGCCTTGGATCTTATGACAAGAAAGTAAGTTCAACAATATGAAATATCGACTCACAAAGTAAAACAAGCTTGGCCAGGACATCAAGAAACGATAAAATCTTCCTATAAATAATGTAGTGTTAATTGGACCATAAATCCCTCCAAATTCCAAGGGCATGCGAGAAGCAACAAAACCTAAACATTGCAAAATTCTCAAAGATTGGGAGTAGTTGATTTAAAATTCAATAGAATTCCAAGTTTTCATGTAAAATTTTGCATCACAGGAAATAAAATAGAAATTCAAGAGAAATAAAGCTCAGTACCAAAATCAACGAACATCATCCCGAAATTAATCTTTAAAACTGAAGTACATTACCTGCGAACTAAAAGGCCTTTCTAAGTCAAATCCCGTCCCAAAGGAAGAAAGAGTTAAAATTACTTCTGGAAAAACAAAAAACTGCTAAAATCAACGCTCAGAACAAGAGAGACCCACATATCGTTTCAATTTAAAGAATCAATAACGAACATGTTGAAGTAGAAGGGAGCTCCAACAAGAGAGAGAAAGAAAACGTAGTTTTGAGAACATCAACAATGTGCAGCAAGCATTGAACAAGAAGTAATTGCAGGGGAAACCCCGTGTGAGTATAAGGCCCACACGAAAACGTCACCCCGATAACAAATTGATTTTTGATAAGGAAACGTTATCAATATGACTTAAATGATAATCTCTGTGAAAAAAGAAGCCAGGTTTGGAAAGGATTCACTGCAGCGACAGACAAGCTAAAGTTTCTCACTTCTGTTTTTAACATTTCCAGCTATCGTCTCACTTCTGTCGTCCAAAGCTTACACAGAAACCAAACAGAGAACTAACCCAGACACGCGCAACCACCAAATCGTCGTGTACACTTAGTAACCCAGGGAGCATCAGAAACAAAGCGACTTGTGCAGTAAAAAACATGAAAGAAGAAGAGGTTTTACCTGGTGGGTTTTTGTAGACAAATAAGAAGATCAATTGGGGGTTTCGTTGCTTAGCTGAGAACGGCTTCTAGAGAGAGAAAGGAGGAGAGAACTAAGGACCCTCCATTTGGCAGGAATAAGGGTAACAAAAGTTTATTTGCTGTCCTGATGTGAAACTCTATGCATTTAATATAAACCCCCCTCTGTCTCTCTCTTAATTATTCAAACTCTTGTCCTCTTTTTATGAAAAATCTCTGTACCCATTTTTTCTTCTATTATTATTTTCAGGATTTTAGTAACCGATTCCGTATACCAAGTGTTATTATTGTATTAACAAATATTTACAAGTAAAAAGATAAAAAATGCGATGATATAAAAAAGAAGAGCTTACAATTCTTAATATAAATAATTATCAATAAACAATAACAAAAGCTAAAAGAAGAAGCTAACTTTATGAACGAGGTTTGGACATGAAATCTTCGGTATGAGAATTGTTTAATTTCAGTTGTTACATACAAAAGGAAAACGTCCTTGAATACAACCTACGTTCTGTTTTTGAAGCCACGATCAGACACACGCATTCTCACTGCAACTTTTGCTTACCCAAACTGGGAAAAGTCATTTTTATTGTTTCACGTATAATTTGATAAAATATCTTAAGCATCGTGATGTCCATGATGGCATATTTCGCCCTTTGACAGCCACTCGGATCAAGATAAGCCCAATGTCCTAAAGCTTTATGGGCAGGCGATTCCGTTCCCAATCACCCCAACTCTCTTTCATGTAAAAGCATGAACCCCAATCACAATCACACCATGGCTTGACGTTATTATCAACAACAGTAAAGGATTCTCTCCTGCACTTAATGTTCAATTATTATTCTCCTTATCCCCTAAAAACTGCAGACAAATCCTATAGTCAGTTTTGCAAGGACAAATAAGGCAATGACGGGAATATTTCTTTCTTCCCCAAACTCAACCACTCCTCCACTCGAACCCTCCGTATCTGATAACACAAAGATTCCTCTTCTTAAAATGCCCCAGGTTACTTAAATTAAAGCGGCACAGAAGCCCCTTCCCATCCGCACTCGCATGTGTGGGTTAACTCCAAATGGAACCCGCCCACCAACTTGTTACGTCTTCACATGTGTACGTGTAGGCCATGTTGGCAATAGAAGGGCAAATCTGGAAATCCACGCACCTAAGCGAGATTAAATTTCCAATAATGCTACGCCACGGATGATGCGTTTTAGAAGGCGTTTTTGGCAGTTAGTGGGAATAGTAGAAATGCTGGGGGTGGGGGGTAAAAAGGGAATGATATTAATAGAGTTGAAGTTACGTGGAAGAGAAATTAGGGCAATTTTGAGTGGAGGAGTGAGGTAGACAGGGGACAGAGAAAAACAGGTTGAATAGAGATGATGTGTTGGGGGACAAGAAAGCCGCTTTTAATTTTGGATTGCCGGCTACAGAACGCGACATCTAACTCCCTTCATCCGCTTCCTTTCACTCCACGCGCTCACTCTCTCGTCCGTTACACGCCCCCAACTCAATTCTAAATTCTAACACAATAAAATGTTAGCGAGGCCCACCCTTTTATACTTACTTATCATTTTCTTTTATCAAAACAAAACCACATGGCATCGTCAAATTAATCAAATTTCACCCCATTTCCTTTCCTAATCGTCTACGTTATCATTAACTTTATGCAATGTTTTTGACTGTGAGAAGTTGATAAATTACAATTTCAAATTACATAAATAATTTTTTAAAAAAAATACAAAGAAATAAGACCCTTTGATCTAAATTAAACTTAGAATACTAATTTTAATCTCTAATTTAAATATTCGGGGAAAAGGGTTTCTCCTTCATTCATTGGTGTGCTCATGAAATCTTAATTTCATGGTTTGCTCAATTGTGATGTTAACTTTCAACTTTTGCTTTCTTTTAAAAGGAGCCCATGTCCATTGTCTATATGTATTCATTTCATTACCTTTAACTTTGTTATGCCAAAGCATCCCACTTACGTAGGTTTTTAAAAAAATCCATCATCGAAGTGCCTGTGTGTTTACTTTGTTATGTGACATGTTCCAGTCCAATTATACGATTATGAATTTGATGACCGAAATGGGAAGGGAAAAAAACCGACGAGAATTAAGATTGAACCAGTGCAAAAAGTTAAGACTTTGCTTTCATTTTTTTATCATTTTTACTTAAATAATATAAAATTAAACTACATTATTTGAGAATCTAATTATTATTAATTTATTTAATAATTGGCTTATTAAATAAAGTATACAATATTACCGGAAAAAAATAAAACAAATGTTGATGAAGTTATCATTAGAAAAAAGATGAGGATGGAATTAAAAATGGTAATGATAAAAGGAGGAATGAACGGAGCACTCAAAAATCTCAAGGAGCAATAATGATGTCTCATTGGTGACAGAAATTTGGGTACACGCGTGTGCTTTTATGCAAGGGAAAGCTAACCCCAAACATTATTTTGCAATTTTAATAAGGATCGGGGGAATTTCATAACCATCATTAACTGCCACCACCTTCGCACGCTTTGCCCTTTACAATCTCATTTTTTCATATATATTCCACACACACAATTAATAATAATAAATACATGTACAGCACTTTAGATGATGTCTTTTTTTTTTAATTTACTGATCCTCCTCATGAGGATCATCTGTCTGCCTACTTGCCCACATCACCCATACGTCATTCTTTGGTGCCAAACCTTACTGACCCACCTCCCATCTCGTCAAAATTTGGGCCTTTATTCAATTGCAATGGGCCATTCTCTAGATGGGCAGTATTGATTTGTATTTGTTATCACTAGAAGCAAAATAAATTATTAAAAAAGAAAGAAAAAGCATTCGTGTTACCTAATCCTGATATATTATAGTTAATCGGAGATGTTTTAGTGCGTGCCAAATTCACAGAAACCTTTTTTAATAACTTTTTGAGTATGTTTAACATAACATAAATAACTTTCTATTATCATGTTATAACAATATATGAAAGGTGAGATTTGGAGCAATTGATATCTCTTTGTAAAATATAAATTAGAAGGTTGCTTATAATTGACGACTCAGCTCCCTATCCTCATAAAGCCGAGAGGTTGTGCACTAGAATTTGCCCAAAGGAAAAAAGAAGGAGAAGACATTATAACAATATATGATTATAATAACTTATTACTCACTGCCACTAAAAAGCTTTGAGCCTTAAACAAGTATTTTTGTTGCATTTGACATCATAATAGTTAAGAGGATTACTTTAGCTTATACTCATCGGAACTTACAACTATGAGAACAAGAAATATAAACCTTCACCTTACCAGCGGACCTAATAGGAGACATGTTAGGATTTAGCATTGACCAACCTTTTATCCTCCCTAATAACCGCACAGGAAATGGCTCCGAGAATGTTACATTATCATTTTACGATAAACCAAACTGAAAATAGATCTTTCCTTGAACAAAAAATAATTGATCATGGGATTGTCTGTTCTTCCTTTTGTCTCCTCCCCACTTTTCCTATTCAAGAACAGATCTTCCGGGATATTGTCACTGCGTCGGGCCCCTCGACCGGAAGCCCTCCGGCTTTGACGCTAACAGCTTAACCGTAGGCATGTGTCATAACCTCCTCTCATTAGGTCTCCAAGGCAAGCTCCATAAATATTATATGACGGAAACAATAGGTCCATTAGAAGTGCGCGATCCAAGACAATATCAAGGGTCGAGGTAATATTGCTTTTCTAACCAAGTAACTAGTTTTGGGATAACGATTGCTATCAATTGTGACAAATTTAACAACCTCATTAGCGCCCTTGAATTGGAATTCAATTGTAAGAATTTTACACTAGTCGTTCGACTCCTGATATGTATTGGTAGATAAGTGACTTACGTAAGAATATGTTACACTCAAAAGTTTATGGTTGGTAGTGTTGAATGTCTGGCTATGGCAATACAAAAGTACGGTCACTTTAATACTTCCTAGTTCAATTCTCTTTAATACCGTAACCTGACATTTTACATGAGAAAGCATGTGAAGAAGGAACCAAATATGAGTAATAATGAATGTGACATGTCTGACCAGAAACAATTAAAAATAAAAATTTTATTTTTAGTGATCCCTATCGCTAGCTAGCTAGCAAACATCATCCCAGCATTGCACACGAGTGACTTAGGAGCGATACTGATAGTTACGTTCTATATATATATATATATTGTTTATGTTTTTAGTTCTATTGCTTTTACCCTTTCTCTCAGATATTTTACCCAAATTGACAGATGTATGTAGGGCAGCATCGCCATGAGCTTTCTCTTTCATTATCTATGACAATTTTCAGAACTTTTGTTTTTAGTATGGAAAACAAGATTTTGGTGTCAAACTCAAAACGGAAGGTTGTTTGTATGTGTTTAGAAACAGTTGCCAAATCGAATCCGACTATGATAGGTGATTAACAACTCCAACTCCAAGTTACTATTATGAATTCAAGGCTGTAAAAAGTCAAAAGTTCTCTTAACGTCAGAGGATCCATCTTGTAATGTGCAATTGCGTCTGGATATTATTGGATGGCTCGAGTTTGATTTGTTAATTTGCTCATTAACAAGTCAAAGTTCAAATTTTCAAGATAGTCCCCTGCAAAACTTCCTACGACCGAAGAACAATACTTCTTCATTATGTTCTTTTCAAAAAAAAAAAAAACTTCTTCATTATGTTAATAAACATTGCTTAGACAGGTGTTTTGGTGGTGAAATTTTCAAGTTATATGGTAAACCGGGAGAATCAATAGATGATCACAATAATTACTAAGCTTTATTTCCCGTTGATTATTTGGTTGTTACAAAGCATGGAGCCCAATTGCTGATATCTATAACAATCAATTTTTGCATGCATAAGACATTTAATTATAAACTCTTTCTTACATAAGTTTCTGTAGATCAGTTCCGACATTATGGTTGCGTTTGGATATACGGTGTGGTAGGAATAAGTATTTATCCACCGTAGTTTCTTTACGCAGTCACATGTTTAGATCTGCGGGTAACAACCGGAGGATAGAAGAAAATGCGGTGTCATCGTGGAAATTGATAAGCAGAAAAAGGGTTGCGGTAAGAAAGTGCTTCTTCGATAGAAATTCTATTTTTTATTAATAACCTTACGATAATAATTATTTTCCATTATACCCTCAACTAATAGAAAGTAAGTTCAACGTATTTATAATTTATATTTATATAACTAATAATTTATATTTTATGAAATATTTTATTTACTAAATTTATTTCATTTATATTTTCTTATTTTAATTTAATATTTTATTATTTATAA
>JAOTAY010000006.1:6452184-6466716 GCA_025629805.1 Erythroxylum baracoense
AAGGATTTTATTTGTAATGCGGTAATTAAACAGGGATTGTTCTTTATAGAACCTATGACAGGCTCACTAAACACCACAGAATTAATAAAACCAAGAATATCCAATGACTCTAACATTAATTAAAAATATCTATGGCACTTAAGGATAGGTTATGTCAATCAAAAAAGACTTGATAGGTTAGTGAAGGACAGGATCCTTACGAGTTTAGACAATGGTCCATTGCCCACCTGTGAGTCTTGTATTGAAGGAAAGATGACCAAGGCCTCATTTCCTTCTAAAGGAAATAGATCTAAATCCACGTCAGACTTAGTACACACTAATATATGTGGGCCCATGAAAGTAAAAGTTAGAGGAGGTTATGAATACTTCATAACCTTTATAGGTGATTACTCTAGACATGACTATTTGTATTTGAAGCACAGAAAGAGTGAATCCTTTGAAAGGTTCAAAGAATTTAAAGCTGAAGTTGAGAAGCAGCTTGGCAAGCCATTAAAACAACTTCAATCAGATCGAGGTAGTGAGTACTTATCTAGAGAGTTCTAACAATTCCTAATTGACAATGGAATTGTTTCCAAATTTTCAACTCCTAGAACACCACAATAGAATGGTGTAGTTGAGAGGAGGAATAAAACTCTATTGGAAATGATAAGATCAATGATGTCTTACGCTAGCCTTCCAAAATCGTTATAGAGATATGCCATATAAATGACAATTTATCTTTTTAACTTTGGTCCATCCAAATCGATGCCTAAAACACCTAGGGAGTTGTGGACTAGTAGAGTGTTTTTATTGCAGCACTTGAGGACTTAGGGTTGCCCAGCCCATGTTTTAAGGCCTAAATCCACAAAAATAGAACCAAGGTTAGAATTATGTTTTTTTGTAGGATATCCTAAGGGTACAAGAGGGTACTATTTTTACAGTCCTCAGTATATAAAAGTATTTATGTCGACAAATGGGACCTTCTTGGAGGAACAATTCAAGAGAAATCAAAAAGGAAGAACTGAAGTAGTACTAAAGGAGTTAGCTATTTCATCCAAACCAAGAGTTGATTCGTATATAACAGAATAAGATGTCGAAATGGATTCAAGAGTTGAATTGGAAGAGTAGCCTAAACGTCAAGTACTGTCTAGACATAGTGGGAGGGTTGTAAGATCACCAGACAGGTATCTAGGTCTAGGAGAAGGCATAATTGCTATCTCAAACTAAGAAGTAACGGATCCCATTACTTATACACAGGCTATTAATGACGTTGATACAGAAAAGTGGCTTAAGGCAATGGAATTGGAAATAAATTCCGTGTACGCCAATGAAGTATGGATCCTTGTAGGTCTAGCACCAGGTGTAAAAGCCATAGGGTATAAATGGATCTTCAAAAGGAAGAGAGGATTTGATGGAAAGATAGAGACTTTTAAAGCTAGATTGGTAGCTAAGGGCTATACTCAAAAAGAGCGTATAGACTATGAGGAGACTTTTTCTTTAGTTGCCATGCTTAAGTCCATCATAATTCTTTTGGTCATAGCAGCCTATTTCGATTATGAAATATGAAAAATGGACGTCAAGATCACATTTCTTAATGGGGATCTTGAGGAGACCATTTATATTGTCCAACTAGAAGGATTTGATGAGCCAAGTAATCAGCATAAGGTATGCAAGTTGCAAAGGTCCATTTATGGACATAAGCAAGCATCTAGTCTTGGAACATTAGGTTTGATAAGGCTATCAGAACCTATGGATTCATACAAAACCTAGATGACCCTTGTGTCTATAAAAGGATACAAGAAGGTAAGGTTACTTTCCTAATTTTGTATGTCTATGATATTTTTCTTATTGGGAATGTTGTAGGAATGTTATCTACAGTCAAGGGATGGCTTAACGAATAGTTCTCATTGAAGGATTTGGGAGAAGCTAGCTATGTTCTAGGGATTAAGCTTATAAGGGATTATAAGAACAAACAGATAGCCTTGTCTCAACTGACTTACATTGAGAACATGCTTAATAAGTTTGTCATGCAGGATTCCAAGAGTTGTTTCACACCTATTAGACATGGAATCAAACTTTCAAAGGAGGAAGCACCTAATACCTAAAAGGAGGTCGAACGCATACGCAACAATCCATATGCTTCAGCATTTAGAAGTTTGATGTATGCTATGCTTTGCACTAAACTAGATATCTGTTACACGGTGGGACTAGTAAGTAGATTTCAGTCCAATCCTGGAATGGAGCATTGGACTGTGGTAAAGTGCATACTGAAGTATCTTTGTAGGACGAAGAATTTAATGCTTGTTTACTCTAGAAGTGACCCTATTCTGATGGGATATATAGATTTCTATTTCTAATCTGATGTTGATTCAGTGAAATCAAATTCTGGTTCTATGCTTACTTTGGGAGGTGGAGCCATAGCCTGGAGGAGTATCAAGTAAACTTGTGTTACTGATTCGACTATGGAGGCTAAGTATGTTGCCGCTTATGAAGCGGCAAAAGAAGCAGTCTGGCTTTGCAAGTTCCTAAAGGATTTGGAGGTAGTTCCTGAGGTGAAAAAGGCCATTACACTTTATTGTGATAATAGTGGGGCAGTGACTAATTCTAAAGAACCTTGGAACCACAAAGCCACCAAACACATTGAGAGAAAGTATCATCTCATAAGGGAGATAATACAATGTGGTGAGGTGGATGTGGTAAAGATTCCCACAGATCAAAACCTTACTGATCTGTTCATAAAGACGCTGTCACAGAAGAGCTTCGAGGGTCACCTAGAGGGCATGGGAATGAGGGATATGTCAAACTTACTTTAGGGAAAATGGGAGATTGTTAAGGTTATGTAAATACAGTGCTCTGGAAAGCAAGTGTTTTTACATATGACTTAATTTTCTTCCAGTTACAATATGGTATGAAAATATTTATTATTAATAAAACAAAAAAAATTGGTTTTATTGGTATGAGCATAACATAACTAGTCATAAGGTACTAAGGTTCCTTTGTAAGTAATATACATATACATGGAGATGTATGGGAAACATGTATATTATTAGAATATAAATTAATTAATTCACAGTCAAATAATCAAATTGGTCGCTTGATTATGGTTTACACTGTAGCGTTGCGATTTACCTCCGTGTAAGTAAAGGAGTTTACTTCAAGGGAATATGAGTTTCAAATCATGATAGTAGTTAACTATCAGTTATGGCACTATTAAACAAATCTAGAATCGTATATGTTTTTTAAAGAATAAAGTAGGCCGTTACTTTAATTTTAAAACCTACACCTTAGCATTCATTTATTATGAACCACAATCTTGATGAGTGGTAAACGCGTGTGTGTTTCGATATAATTCTTGAAATGGTCGGAATAGATTTTCACAGGGTATCAATCCAGTGTCCGCATATTGGAATTATTAATTGAAACATGCATTAGGAAACATGCACTCAAATAAAGAGTTTATAGTGATATCATCACTTTTAGATGTTTTACAGAGATTGGTGATTAAACTGGCACCAGTAGTTTGATGGAATAGCTACCCATCAAGTCTTCAAGCCAATATTAGATCTTGTGTGTTAATCACCATGTAGAGTGAAATGGTAGATCTAGAAGGAAAAGCCAACATAAGGGTAAAACGGTAATTTAACCCTTTATTATACGGATGGCTATAATATGGTTCATAATAGATTTTGCGATTGGACATCAAATTAATAAATTTGAAATATGTTTTCTCATATTTTTAAGTCATTCAAGAGTTCAATCAATTGGTTTTAGTGGAATGACATTTGGTTAACAAGTCGGAATTAATTATAATAAGATTAAATTAATTTCGGGCTTATTGGAGCTTGAATTATTTAATTCCAATTAGAATCCCCACTTAGCTTCTAGGAAGGTTATCAAGGAATGTACAAAAAATAAACGGAGGTTATTGGAAAGTACATGAGATAGTTTGGAGAGAAATGGATGAACTGGATTCAGGCCAATAAGACCGGAACAATTTAATTAAGAGTTAATTAAATTAGGTCTTAAGCATATAATTAATTGTTGGGCTTACTCTAATTAATTGTTAATTATAAGCCTAAAGGAATATTTAATATTGGGCTGGATTTTGATTTAATTAATTAGATTAATTGAATTAAAATTTAGAAAAAGAGCAAAACCAAATTCTACAAAGATGTACAATTCGGTAATGCTCTTCATTAAATGTTGTTGATGGCTTGTTTTAATAACATAAACGTACAGCTCCTTCAATTCATGAAATGAATGAAGGTAGGAGTGGAGTTACGACTCTTTTGTATTCTTGACAAATGAATGGAAGTGTGCGTAATTATGCTCTTTATTAACTCTCCCAAAAACCATCCAAGAGTTGGAGAATTTGGTTTTTCCTGAATGGTGCGTGGTTTTTTCTCTTATCTAGCTCTCCGAACCATAGGTCATAGTAAAGTATAGCTCTTCATTTTGTTTTTCTTCTCCTTTCCCACTAAAGGATCTTGTTAACTAAGCTGTCAAGGAGAGCAAGTGGTATATCAAATTGGTTAAGGACATAACAGCGAGGAGTCGATAATATTCCGATCTTGTTCTTATTATATTTATTTTCTTATGTCGTATAATATATGGATTAAAAGCATGTTGATTTTGTGTTTACGCTTCTGCTATATTTTGCTTTCAGAAAAAGTTTTTGAAATCTACAGTTTAGCCAAATCAAGTATGTTTTTATTTTCGATCTAACAATTATTTCATCAAGCCTGGATAAGAAGGATAGGAAAGAAACTAGTGAAGAATAATTTTAGAGTGTTAAGAGGAGGAAATCTCTAAGATGTAGTTAAGGTAAGAACTCTAAAGGTAAAAATAAAATTACATGACTATTATGGACTGTAATGTATGTGATTTAAACTTGGCTTATAGGCTTCAAGATTTGAGAAATTTTGTATCTATGGAGAAACCTTTAATTTAGGGAATTTTGAAAACCAAAATAAGATAAGAAAACATGAATATGCTAAGAAGATTGGGATCTAAATAAAACTTCCTCTTTAGTCAATTTAATTCTTATGGAAGAATAGCTATAGCTTATAAGTCTAGATTTTTTTATATTAAAGAGTTAAAAGGTAATGATCAAGCCATATATATTATGAGTCACTTCATTTATGAGAATGCTAAATTATTTTCATCTATCTTTTATGGATATTTTTTCTAATTTCTCCTTTCAAAGGAAAATTCTATAGAAAATCTAATAAGAATGCAAAGAAGATGCCAAGGTCTTTGGGTGATAAGTGGAGACTTAATGTAGCACCCCACTCCTACCCGACATGTGCCTGTATGTCCTTCTAACATTTAAGCACACGCATGATGGAAACAGTACGCTAGATCAATCACATCACTTAACATGGTGTCATAATTTAAAAGACAATACTCAATGTCTAAAACTCAATTCCTTATTTTCATTTCATAAAAACAGAAGGTGCATTGTAGCATTACACTATATGATCAATATATATGTACAACATAAAAACTATAAAAGTCTACTACTCTTTAATACAACTATATGAAAGAGGAATGATACAAAAATTCTATCTAGATCCTTCAGACTCAGCTGACCGACCTTTGAGTTATTTCTTCTATCCAAAAGTACTAATAAGCTTATTCTAAAACGTCTTAGTAACTAAGTCACCTCTCTCGTACCTGAAAGTCAACATTGCAATTTTGGTGAGCTTTACGAACTCAGTAAGCAAGCTATCATCGATGTGTTCACTTATAACACATAACACAACAATTCATATAACTATATAATTCATATCACTTTATTAAATTCATCATATAACATCATATATCACTTTATTCACTTATTTTACATCTCTTATTTAAAACAATTCAAACAGTACATTTCAATCATTTAGCTATACATACAAAAGGTATATGCAATGCTTATGAGACTCACTTTCAATTATTACATTGTTGTGACTGAGTGCCTTTTTCACTGTCCCATATTTATTGTGGTACTAGGCTCATTAATAACTGTCCCATATCTGTTGAGGATACTTGGCTTATTATACATAGTGAGATAGAGGCTCATACCATATTTTGAGCTTTAAGCTCTTTTTCACCGGTGACTTTTGTCACAACTACCCTTATCTTATCATGCATTCATATAATGAACTGCATCACATGTATTCGATCAATCACTTGTGCTCAATTTTTCACATTCACATTTTTCCTCGGACCTTACTCTGATATTCAATAATAATGTTGAGTACACTTATTTCTATCAAATTCGCATGCAATGAGCACTTTTAATATATTTTTCATGCATTAAATGCCTCAGACATTCAATGTCCAGAATCAATACATTCAGATCACATAATAATTCAATACAGAAATTTAAACAAACAATTAATTAACGTGAGACCATCTAGGTTACTCACAATATGCTCCAGTTAGCTATTGGCTCGATGTCTCGACAATGTCTAGATGATATTGCTCTAATTGGTCTTCTACATCATCCAACACATACATATTTACACATTACTAATTTACACAATCACATTAATACTCAGTCATACACATATGTAAATGTGTTATGTATAATGCATGCTTAATGAAAATCTTGAGTATATTTCCTTAATTCATATCTCTAGATCATTTATACTTTATAACTCATATATGTCTATATTGAACTTAGGTTTACACCTTATTTGTATAAGATTATTCAAAGTTCATCATTCAATCATTCATCAAGGTAATTCTAACCTTTGAAGATCATAAAATATCTAATTTATCATTCACCTTTACTTAATACACATCATTCATCTTCTTTGAATCACTTTAGCGACCATAGGATCACTTCCATTCTTATAACATCTCCAAATTTCCAGATTTGAACACTTGATATGCCACAATCCATTTTTAAGTTATAACCTCTATCATTACCCTAAACATATCACTCATTTAATCACTCATTCCATCGTTAAGCTTAGCTTATTTAAAGCTTCATTCAAGCATAAATGCATCATAGGAAAGTACCTAACTATTTGTTGTTTCAAACCTAACATAAAAGAAGCATATTTCATGTATAAACCATTCCCATGATCGTGGATGATTTCCCACAATTGTGAGTTTCACTGTTAGAAAGTTTCAGCTCCATTTTGGCATTCCCACGATCGTGGACATATTCCTACGATTGTGGGTTGCATTCATCCAAAAATTCTAGCATTGTTCCTCCAATTTTCCAGCTCTTCCAACTCTTACAAGTTTCATCTATTATCTCTTATGCTTAGTCTGTCATTTATAGCCTATTTCCTCATCATTTCCTCTTCATTCTCACCTTCTATTTCATCTCAATATCATTCATAAACAAATCATAATCTATGATTGATCATAAACACGAAAAGCAAAACATTCATACATATATACATTCATTAATTTGCTGCACACCTATTTTTCTCCATTATCACATTCATTTCACTTCTAAACTATCACCTTAATTCATCTCATTTCAAGATACCACACTACTTCCTTTTTCTTTATCTTTAAACTCATTTTAATTTACCTTTATAACAGCTACCAACATTCATGTGATTATACAACAAATACAGAACATGTAAACATCATCCCTTTGTAAAAATTTCTGCATTCTTTCTACATCATTTCAATGATCATTCTAACTCAAATTAGTATTAATTAATAAAACTAACCATAATAATATCTTCTAATATTACATCCCCTATCATTTAATCTCTGGTCCATTTGTCTCCAATTCTCAATGTCAATAGTCATTGAATTCTAAAGTCATATGCCAATTATTTCTATTGTCACTCATCACTTATTTCTACTACCATAAGTTAATTATCCTGCCACTTGGCATATTTCCTAGTCCAAAATATCTAGAATTTTAGAAATTTTCCTAAATTTTCACAAAAAAATCTAGATCAACACCTATACTCACCAAATCAATTTTTTAAGACATATAATCCACAATTCACATTATAATCACATCAAAAATCATTTATACCCGGTAAATGTCAAATGAGTGTATGATCAGTCATTGTAAAATGTGAAAAAAATTAATATTCACATATGTGTGTGTGCTACATTATGCATGGACATGAAATGCACTTTATAACTTCTTAATAATGTCTCCCATTTATAGTTCTATCCCTTAACATGGGAAAATGAGATGTTACACTTTACAATTACTTTATATAGGTTTAAGATAGAATGGCACTTTAGTTTGAGAAATTGCACAAAAGATCTCAAGGAATGTATGGAGAATTTGGGTATTTTAGACCTAAAATATAAAGGTTATAGATTCACTAAAAGTAACAAACCAAGCTTAAGGTATTTCCTTTGGAAAAAAAAGTTTGAAGGAAAAATAAGATTTAAAAGACTACTTGTAGGCAATTAATGATCATCATTTTTCTCTCCTAAATCAAAAGGTCATAGTTAATTGAATAAAGGATGGGGAAAGACGCCCCAAATTCTACTTTAACTTTATATTTGATAAAAGGAACTTCAAAAAATTATGTTCTTTCATAACTCATGATAAGAGAATGTTTGTTTTTAGGAAAAGCTTTTGAAAGAACCTACTAAATTCTTTAAGCTCTCCATTAGTTCCAATTCTAATAGTAACTCTTTAGTTCTAACTCTTAGTTCCCTCATCAATTTTAAAATTAACAATATTGAAGTTGAAATCCTTAGCAAATACAATGTTGAAAATGAATGGTTAAAAGGCCCCTCGGTCTGATTGTTTAAATGGTTTCTTCTTTCACAAGGTTTGGCCACATATTGGAATAATGGTTTCAGTCGTAGTTAAAGAATTATTTACTAAGGGATTCTTGCTTAAAAAAAATTAACAAGACCTTCTTATGTTTAGCTCTTAAATCTCCCAAACCTTCATTTTTTGGAGTGTTTACATCAATATCTTGTAGTAACTTCGCTTATAAATTTATTTCTAAAATACTAGATAATAAAATGAACGGAGTGCTCAAGTCTGTAATGAGTGAAAAGAGTGCTCAAGTCTGTAATGATTGATAGTCAAGTTGCTTTTATTAAGTGAAGGCAGATAGGTGATAAAATTCTCATTGCACATAAGATATTAAAGGGGTACTCAAGGAAAATTTCTAAAAACTACAATAAGATCGAATTATGACAAAGCCTTTAATTGCATTTGTAAGGAATTTATTTTGTAGTTGTTGCAAGTTTTAAGCTTCCTGAATATCTTTAGATCTTAGATTAAAACTTACACTAGATATCCATCCTTTAGTGTTCTTGTAAATAAAGGTTTATCTAAGTTTTTTAAAGGAGCTAAAGGACTTAGATATGATCCCTTATCTCTATATCTTTTCATTCTATACATGGAGAACTTGAACCAATAACTAAAGCATAATATCCCAAAGAAATCAATTTCATATTCTATAATAAATGTAAGAATATTTCTCTGACTAGCATGTGTTTTGCTCATGATCTGTTGCTTTTCTATAAAGACCATATAAATGTAAGAATATTTCTCTGACTAACTTGTGTTTTGCTCATGATCTAATGCTTTTTTATGAAGAACACTCCAAATAATCTATGACTTTGATTGCAACTTTTAAAAAGTTTAAAGATCTTTCTTTAATAACCATAAACTATAATAGAAGTCATTTTAAACTTGTAGCCGCTGCAAACCATCTTACAGATAGAGTCTCAACTATAACAAGAATGTCTAGGAAACAACTTCCCTATTGTCTTTAAGTTTGCCTCTATTTATAAGAAGATTACAACAAAGGGAGTGCATGCCACTAATTGAAAAGGTACAAAAGAGATTAGATTCTTAGGTTAACAAAGCATTATCATTTAGAAAAAAATCTAACTAATCAAAGCTATAGTGAATTAAATGCATCCATACTAGGGCTCCTATATGTTTTTATCTAAAAGCCTACTAAAAACTATTATCGGTTTGATAAGGAAGTTCTTATGGGGGAACTTCAATTCAAATAGATGAAATGCTAAAGTGACAGTTAAAAGTGTGTAAGCTTTAGACCGAAGGAGGTTTGTGAACAATTTCCATAGAAACTAACATTCAAATTATAATAGGGAAAAGACTTTGTAAATTTTTAGTGGATAAAGAAACATTATATATGAAATAATTGCATAGCTACACACTCAAAGGGGTAAGTATCTAGACCCTTCCTTCCAAATCTACTCCCTCTTAGCTCTTGTCTCAACTGCTTAACGTGAGTGATTGGTTGTTTCTATAACAATATTTGAATTAACTAAGTACACAACATAGTTGTAGCTAGCACAAGCAAGTACGAGTCAATCCTACAAAGATAGTCAGTACTAGTAATTACTCTTTTCCTATTATCTAGCCTATGAATTGGATATTTAATTTTTAATTGAATCAAAAACTTAGAAAATAAAATAAAATAGGAAACAATATTAAATGTAGAATAATAAGGAAAATACTTGGAAAACTCAATGTAAAAGATTAGTGTTTAGCTGATGAATCCTCCTAAAAATCATTACATAGTTAACCTTTTATTAGGTAATATTTGTTGACTATTGGATTGTGAAAATTCCTATCTTATGTTAAAAAATCTCTCGAGACTACTAACAACTAATCCATAGGGTGATTAACTGAAATCTTTCTAGTTAAAGTTTCTAGGATTGCAATATCGATATATGAATTCTGTTATTAGGTTTGAACCTAATCCAAAAGATTTATGTCGACCTATCTCTATGTTTGCAATCAAATCCTTTCAATTATGTTAGATATATTCACACAAAGGATTTCTCAATCTTAATGTTATGAAATCATGTTGCATAATAATATTCCAGATTTATTAGAACATATATAAAAACATAATTGAATCGTAATAGCTCAATCAAAATAATTATATTAAATAAAATAATTAAGATATATTGTTATCCTAACAAGGTTTCATCACAACTAGACACTAAATACTTTTAGTTTCTTATAATGAAAATGAAATAAAAAATAAACAGGAAGAAAAAGGAATAGAAAAAAATGGAATCATAATTCTAAATCTCCTTTTTTCTTCTAATGAATGTTTTTGCAAGTTTGAGGATTGACGTTGTAATCTATTGGATCTGTTAATGATTTCTTTATGTTCCTAGATTAATATCACCCCTTCTGTAAGCTTTTTGTGTCTAGAATTAGCTACAAAAGTCTGCTATTGCTAATTTTCCTTTGCTAACGTCGTTTTATAATAAATTTTAGTGTTTTTGGGACATAAATGGTTTGATAAATAGGTGTGTGACAAATTGTGTATATTAAAAAACTACAAAATTTAGGAGTTTACACAGGCTTTGGGACTTACATGGGTATATAGACACGATTGTGTATCTCTAATTTTCTTTTAAAATTTATTTTATGTCATGTTTTTATCAGAATTCCTATCCTTTTGATCTATAAAGGAAATTACAACCTAAAAATGCACTTAGAGCGAATTAAGTACTAAAAATATAATAAAATTACAAAATATCAAGCAAAATATATCAAATATGGGTATATAAATATAGTCAAATATGTTTTTATCAAACATTCCTAAACTTAAGCTTTTGCTTATCTTCAAGCAAATTATAATAAAAAATATAAACTTTGTAGCATTCATTCATCCTTTATTAATTTCAATATGGCCATTCATACATAAATCATCATGTTAGAGTAATCAAATTAACATACAATTAGATTCAAGCTATCCTAAAACTAACTTCCTAAGTCAATATTAATAGCAATCACGTTAGTAACCTCACTGAAATCAAAAGCGTAAACCTTTTACACCCTCACCGAGATTTCACTCAATACACAGATGTATTTATGGAGAAAAGTATCAAATCTCAAATCAGTGCATAGTAGAACTCTTATCATAAGGTTGCAATTTTATCACATCTCCACTACTTACATGTAACCTAGAAACAAAAATCAAAAGTTCTTTGTCTAATTAAGATGGGCTTAGGTATTGTGGGATTGGGATGATAAAAAGTGTCGATTGAATGAAATTTTCAAAAGAATCATTACAAGAAACTTGTTACAATATGCATTGGTCCTTTCATTGTAAATCTATTAATACGATATACTTTTATCCACAATTTTTCTATACAGGCAAATTTTTTACTTTTTAATTTTTTATCACAATAAATTTGAGCATTTATCATATACCACTATTAAAGAAATATTGAAACTATCAATACTTCATGTTTCAAACATTCAATTCACCTTTCTAAATTTGATCCCAATTAAAAGTGACAAAAGTGATGAATGTGTTAGAATCTGGTTACGGGTTCAATCTAAGTGTAAGCTTAAATTTTAGAATCTGGTTATGGGATCAATCTAAGTGCAAATAAACATACGTCATTGCATTATCATTTTCACACCTCTCTAGTGAATTAACAACAAACTTTATTAATCTTGATTTTCTATTAGGTTGTATTCAATCAAAACAAGCTCTTTAATTAAACCTAACTATTAAACCACCTAGAGCAAGCATTTTAAATTTAGTTGGACAGCTGCATTATGATCAGGAAAATGGATCAATATAAGCAATAATCACACAAGTTTGAATTATTTACATTATCTCTAATGATTCAATGTCATTAATTGCCTCAAATGAATCCAAACACAATGATTACATATTGTATTTAAGGTTCTAGCAATGGGTTTACATAAAAATAATCAAATGGAGTGTTCAATCATTCCTACACAATACCCAATTCAATAAACACAAAATAACTTAAAAAATCCTTAAGGAGGCAAAGAATAATGATATACAGGACATATGCTTATATGCGCTCCTTAGTGTCGATTTCACCTCCGAACTAGATTAGGAAAGCTTAGCCCTCGACGCGTGTCTTAAGAGAGTAGGTTTTTTCCCTTTATGAAGTCCAAAGTTGATCCTCCTCTCTCTGTCAAATATTCTATTTATATGGAAAATTAGGTTTTTAGGTATATACACGGTTTAACATAAAACTGTGTATCAAACCGTATTAGTCGAAAAATGTGAATCTCGTGAGTCCAACTGTGTAAGTCCAAAGATGTCTTCCAAATGTTTACATGGTCATATAACTATATACACCATTGTATATCTTCTAATTGTTTCATACATAAATGTATAAGTATATACACGGCCTAGAAGATATAAAGTGGTGTATATAGTTATATAGGATTTCTTGAAATTTTGTTCTTCTTGTAATTTTTTGTCCAATCCTCACTCTAATCTATCTCTTTCTTCTTCCATAAGGATAACTGAGTTTGGACATCAATAGGTTGGCTCAAAGAGTACGCTCTTAACTCATTTTAGCTCCTATGCTTCCAAATTATACCTAAAATGAGTATCTTAAGCATTTAACAACAATAATCACTAAGTGTTAAAAAATGAATGTATAAAAAGTGAAAAAAATAGTTCCTGGTTTTTTTGAAAAAATCCATTAGGAATAAGAAAGACCTAGGCTCCTTTAAGGAGTATGTGGATGCTCTTTTCCCTCATCTGATTCCTGACAACTTTGGAAACAACCTCTTAGCTGAAATCTTTGAGCAAGAGATTAAGGAGGTTTTCGCATCCTTCAATCCTCAAAGCACCCTGGATCAAATGTTTTTAATAAATTTTTCTTTAAAAAATCTTGGTCCATCATTGGGGATGATATCACTACGGCCATTTAGGATTTTTTTTCAACATGGGAGGCTACTTAAAGAGCTTAACTCAACCTTTATTTCTTTAGTTCCGAAAAAGACTCATCCTTCCATTGTTTTGGATTACAGACCTATATCCTATTGTAATATGATTTATAAGGTGATCACTAAAATCATGGCCAATAGACTCAGAGAGATACTACCCTATATTGTTAGCCTTAATCAAAGTGCTTTCATTAAGAACCGTCGTATAGGGGATAATATCCTCTTAGCTCAAGAGATTTTTAAGAACTACCACCTTATTAATAATCATAAAAGATGTGCTTTTAAAGTGGATTTGGAAAAAGACTATGATTCTATTTAGTGGGATTTTCTCCTAAATGTGCTTTTAGCTGTAGGCCTCTCCCTAAAGTTTATCAAGTGGATTGAAGAGTGTGTTACCTCTCCCTCACACTCTATCCTGATCAATGGATCCCCAACTTAACGTTTTAGTGGTAAATTAGGGTTAAGACAAGTAGATCCTCTATCTCTATATCTCTTTATTATCTGTATGGAAGTGCTCTCTAGGAGTCTGAATCTCTCAGTTTTTGATAGTGTTTCTTTTAAGTACCACTAGACATATAAGGCTCTTAAACTTTCCCATCTCTTATTTGCTGACAACCTTTTATTGTTCTGTCATTCTAATTTGACTTCCGTGTATACTCTATTTAATTTCTTAAGCACTTTCTCAAACTTTTCTAGACTGGACATGAATCTTAGTAAGAGTTAGTTCTTTTTTTTCCCCTGATGTGGATTATATGACCCTCCAGATGGAAACTATCTCTACACTACAAGAAAATAGTTAATTACATACGGAAATTACCGACGGAAAAAGCCAATATACCGTCGGTAAATATCATTACCGACGGAATAAACCGACGGAAGAAAACGTC
>JAOTAY010000006.1:6472011-6504224 GCA_025629805.1 Erythroxylum baracoense
TTCTCCTTTTAATTCCATCAATCTAAGAAATAAACTCCTCCACCCATAGACATTCTAATTAAATCCTAACCAAAAAAAATTAATCAAACTCAACCTCAAAATAAACTGAACACATGCTTATTTAGTAAGAAAAAGAATCGGGGCCCAACAAGAGAAATCTTCTTTGGATAGAGAATTTCATCAAATTATATCATGTAAATCAAATATTCCATTTCTAGGAATGAATGACTATTAAAAAAATTAGAAGTGAATATTGGAGTTAGTTAGAAATGGGACTCAGACATAAAAAGCTGAATATGCTCTTAAAAGTACATATATTTTGTTAATGTAAAGTAGCCCAAATAAGTTATTAGGTTCATGAAATTGAGATGATACTATTGCTATTGCTAAAGGAATTTAGGTCCACAATGTACTCTATATTAGCATATCCAGACTATACAAGTTAGATTTGACGTTTGTATTTAGAAAATTAAGATTTGTAAATAAATTGAAATGTGTGGAGAAACTAGTAAGAATAGACAGAAATTAAAATAAGTCGATAAGAAATTAGAGGAAATTGAATGAATGGAGAAAATCATTCGAGAAAAGAAGTCAATTGGGAGACTGAGAAAAATATGAGATAACATTACCTCATTTGAGGAATTAGTTACTTAAGAATTTTGAAAACTAGTTATGGGCACTTTGAGTCATTGGCAATGCTTTTTTGGGATGATAAATGCCCTCGGCAGTAACTATGACATTAATGAATAAAGTGTTCCAACCTTACTTGGATCAGTTAGTGATTGTGTTCATAAGAGATATATTGAATGTATTCGAAGAGTAGAGAAGAACAATTTAAACACTTGAGGTTAGGCTTACATATTATGAGGGAGAAATAATTATATGCCAAGTTTAGTAAGAGTGAATCTTGGCTTGATCAAGTTGTATATTCGATCATATAGTATCTGAACAGGGCATATTGGTAGGACCAAAGAAAGTAGAGGTAATAACGAAGTGGGGAAACATCGCGAAATGTATCTGAGATTTGGAGTTTACTTAAATTAGCTGGATACTATCGGAGGTTATCAAGGGGTTTTACTAATATTAGCCCTTTTGACAAAACTTCTGATGAAGAATGTGTCATTCAAATGGATTGATAAATGTAAAAAGAGTTTTTAAGGAATTAAAACACCGACCAATTACAAAATTGGTGTTAGCTATTCGATCTTGATATGGAGGTTATGTAGTATATAGTGATGTTTCACATCAAGAAATTATGATGTATTCTGATGCAGCATAGTGAAGTAATTACATATACATTGAGACAGTTAAGGTCTCATGAGTTTAAATTATTTGGTACATCATTTAGAACTTACTGTAATAGTAATTACTTTGAAAATTTTGGAGATATTATATGTAGGGTGAAACATTTTGGATTTATACAGATCATTGAAGTTTGAGGAAATTATTGTGTTTGAAAGAGTTAATTATGAGACAGAGACAATGGATAGAGTTATTTAAAGATTATGATTGTACAATTGAGTAGCATCCTGATAAAGCTAATGAAATAGCTGATACATTAAGCAGAAAATATAATAGCAGTGTAGCACAAATTTAGATATCGAGGTTACAAAATCTGGTTCAATTAAGAGCATTGAATATTGAGTTGAATTAGGGAAAAATGAAGTATTATTTTATTATATTGAATTTAAGACTAGTTTTGCATGAAAGGATTAGAAAAGCCTAAAGTGAGGATTCAAAATTAGTGAATCTTATTGAGAAATTGAAAGTGAATTCGAATTTTGAGTTTGAATTGGAAAATAATATATTGTGGTTAAAGTAAGGAGTATATGTAGTTGATATAAATGATTAAGAAAAGAGATTTTGGAAGAAGCACACATAGCAGCCTATACTATACATCCTGGTAATAATACACTGCAACAACATTTAGCGGCCAAAGATGAAGAAGCAAGTGGCTAAATGTGTGACTAAATGTTTGATTTGCGAATAGTCTTAACTGTTAGAGACATGCTTAGAGCTTATATTTTGGAGTTCCGAGGAGTATAGGATCAATATATAGCTTTGATTGAATTTGATTATAATAATCATTATCACAGTAGTATCGGTATGGCACCATATGAGGCGTTATATGACAGAAAGAGTTGTCTGCCTTTATATTGTAATAAAGAGGGCCTAAGGATTGTTGAAGGCCTAGAATTGAATCAAGATACTGTTGATGAGTAAAATTAATCTGTAGTAGAATTTAAATGACACAAGAAAGACAAACGAGTTAGGTGGATCAACATCGAAGATATGAAATATTAAAAGATAGATAAAGTGATTATGAGAGTATCGCCTTGGTAAGGTGTGCTGAGGTTTAGTAAAAGGAGTAAACTAAGCCCAAGATACATTGCTCCATATAGAATTATTAAGAGAATAAGACCATTGACTTATGAGTTAGTATTACCAACAAAGATGTTTCAAATTCACAATGTGTTATATGTGAATATGCTTAGGAGATATCAGTATGATCCGACATGTGTGTTATTGACACAGGAAGTGAAATTGAGAGTAACTTGAAATATATTGAGAAACCACTTAAGATAGTAGGGTATCTAAATAAGTAACTAAAAAACTGAGTGATTCCATCGGTTATAGTTCTTTGGAAGAAATCAGTCAAGCAAAGAAGTTATGTGGGAAAAATGGAGGAGAATATGAGAAAACAATACCCCCGTCAATTTGATCAATCACATAAGAATTTTGAAGACGAAATTTCTTAAGGGGGAGAATTGTAATATCCCATTTTTCCATACTAAGGGTTAGAAACCTGGATAACTGTACATGAAAATAGTATTGAGAAATTATAAGGTGTATTGCATAGTCATGCATATCAGTAGGGTACACACACGTGAATTGATTTTTGTACACATTATAATGACTATTTATGCACCATTTGACATATTTCGGGTATATTTAAGGTGATTATGATGTGAATAGTGAATGTTTTGCCTTGAACATTGATTTAGTGAATTATATTATTGATTTAGAATCTCTAGTGAAAATTTGGAAAATTTATGATAATTATGAATACTTTTGGACTAGAAAAAATTCCAAGTGGTAAGATAATTGATAAATGGTAGTAGAATTAAGTGTCAAATGGTAGTAGAAATTATTGATAGGTGGCATTAGGATTAAATGACAAGTGTTATAGAAAATCGGGAGATAATTGGATTAGAAATTGAAGGACAAATGGACTAGTTATTAAAAAGGGGCCAAATGAAGCCATAAGAATAAGACATGTGGCAAGTGATAAGTGTCATGCCACTTGCCACACATCCATCCACGATATTTCTCAAATGAAAGACCATCTTTAATGATCTTTCACTTATGTTACATGCTTTCTTCTTCTCTTCTTCTTCGTGATTTTCTTCTCTCTTCTTCTTCATTTCCACGACACTCGTAAACCTTCACCATCATGAACCTTGCCATCTTCTTTCACTTTATACTTCAAGATCCTTGCAAAAGACGCATTTTATTCCACCCTTAATGTTGATGATCATGTATCATGAAAGAGCTAGGGTTTAATGGTGATTAAAGAAGCTTTGAGCTAAACAAGTAGTATATTGTTCTTCATGGCTTGCTTGATAGACATGTTTTTTATGATAGTTTAAGAGGAGAAATGATATTGAAAATATATGTAACGTGGATGGAGAATGGATATCTTCATTGGGTTGCTTAAATATAAATATATGTGATGATAGTTTAAGATGAAATGATCATGATAAAGGTGTTGAAATATGATGATACATTGATGAGGAATTAAGTAGGTTTAAGTCATATTTTTGTGTTTATGATGAGTAACATATTATGTAATGTTATAGAGGATGATTGATAGAGTAAATGGTGATGAATGAGTTTGCAAAAAAAAATGATGAAGACATGAATATTTATTAATGTTCGGTTTTCGTATAAATGATAAATAATAGATTATGTATTATTTTATGGATGATTAATAATGAAAGTAGTGTTTGAATGAGAGTTGATAATTGATGAATAAAGAGATGTGTTTATGACATAATTTTGTGTATAAGATGAGTGCAGAAATGTGAATGAAGGAATGATATAAATATATTCTGTTTTGAGTATATGAGAAATGTGAGTTGTAAGTTGTCATGTGAGAAAATAGATGGAGTTTTGAAGATAAAAAAAGACCAGTATAGAGTTCTTGAAATGAGAAGAACTAAAATGATAGTAAATAATAAAGATCATGTTTTTTTATGTGATTAATGAACAATAATGTATGAGCTGTTTAATGAGTGTTCTCGAGTTAAAATAGAGGTGAAAATGATGAGGAATTAAGCTAGGAATGATGAACTATGCATAACGTGTTGAATGTAGAAAGTAAAGAGATAGAAATTTGAAAAGTATGGATGTAGTACTGAACTGAATATAATGTGATTAAAATAATTTCGAACATTAATAGTCCGAAAAGTTTGATAAATGTGAATGTATTGGAAGTGCTTCATTGAATGTGAATGAGAAATAAATAAGTGATTCCTAACGTTTCATTGAATGCCGATATAGATCTAATGAAAATGCAAAAAAGTGAATGTATACTGAATAAATGTGATTGACCGTATATACGTGAATTCATGCATATTATGCAAGCATTTCATTATATGATATGCATAATCATATACAAGTAGTTGTGATCGGAGTAGCCACCGAAAAAGAGTTTAAAGCTTAGAATGTGATTAAGAACTAAAGGCTCACTATATATAATGAGCCCAGTATCCCCAACGGATACATGATAGTTATCAATAAGCCCGGTATCCACAATGGATAGGGGAAAGTTAAAAGGCACTTGGTCACAACAAAGTAACAACTGAAAGTGAGTCACATGTGCATTGCATATAAATAAAGTGATATGTGTTAAATGAATAATTGAAATAAGATACATGTACTATTTCGAAACTGAAGTGTGAAATGATGTGCAAATTCTGAGTATGTAAATTGTCTGTGAATATAAATATGTGAATTGTTCTGTGTTGCTATGAGTGAGCCCATCGAGGATGGTTTGCTCACTAAGTTCACAAATCTCACCAAAATTATAACATTGTCTTTTAGGCTCAAAGGAGATATCCAATTAGATAAAACTAGAATATAACCAATGCAATCAAATAAGAGATAAAGGTTAGGATCAGTTTACACCTGCATATATCTTCAGTCTTTTTGTATTAAGATTTGTTTTTCGCAATCGTTGATTATATATATGAATTATGTACAATGTATACGTGAATTTAATTTGTATTAATAGTTATAACTAAACACTTTTTGTAATTGAAATGGGCCCAAATGATTACTGGAATTCTGATGATGTGTTTAATGTTTGTGAAACTTGTGACTGGAAATATTTATGAATAAAATGGGCCGAAAATGATTCTTGATTTTCTGAATATGCATATGATGTGTGAAAAATTTGCAATGAGTTGTATTTGACAATCCTAGGATGCAACCCTCGTAGAGTATGTTTTTGAATACCGTCGATATGTTCGGGAATATGCCCTATAAGAGTAGGGTGCTACAACACTGCTCTAAAGTATATTAAGGAGTGCTGGGTTGATCTTAAAATTATTAGCTTGAGTAACTAGCCTTGCAACTCCTGGAAGACTGAATCCTGGCCTCATAAAGTCCATTAATGTCCTCTCAGCTCCTCCTTGTTCTCCTTCTTCTGCCATATTCCTCCTTTTATTTTGTCTTGATGTCTAACTCGTCTTTGCTCTCTTTCGTGCCTTGTAATATCTGAAAATTCCTTTTCACTAAGCTCGTTAGACCTTTTCGTTCTCCTTGTGTTCATGCACCTGAAAAAATGCAAGGAAAAAGTATCAAACACTCTTAAATCAAAGTCATTTAAACTAAACAAGGTGCTTAACAAAACAATCCCCGCAACGACGTCAAAATCTTGTTGATTGCAAAACCAATTACTTGTTTTACGCTAAAAACTGTAAGTATACGAGTTGTTACTTGTAGTAAAAAGCAGATATTGTCCTACAGAGATTGTGCTTAGGCACCACTTAATTTAGGTTGTGCTTTGTTTAAAACTCAAATTCGAATATTAAACTGAAAAATAAATTAAACTAAACAAACTAGCAATAATTGAATAATGTAATAATGGAAATCCATAAAGAGAATTAATCAAGTTATGGGAGAGGGGATTTTACCTATTATTAATGCTAATCTAGCCTTTTATGTGTTTATGGGGTGTCGATTCTAGACAATCGTAGGGTTGATTACTCTCTCTCGAGTTATAATCATTCCCTAAATTGTAAAGCCTAATCTAATTATGGACTTTTAATCTCTCAATTCACAAATTATCTACAATTCTAATTATTTCTAAAGCTCTCTAATAAACATTCGGGTCTCGCACGAGGTCTCTCTCCATGAAATTACCGACTAGATTGATTAAGTAGTCAATTAGATCACCTAACTCTCCTTAATCCAATCTAATCATTTTTATCTAGTTGACCCTCTTGGTTTGTTACCAAAATATGAAAATACATTAACTAATCATAACACCTAAATCAAGTAAACACAATTCAACTAGATTAACATTAAAAATAAGCAAAATCCTAAAGGAAAAGTTATAAAATCATCAACAACTCAAAATCCATAACCATACAAGTCATCTCAATCTTATACATTAAATGAATAAAAAAAGTAAATGGGGAGGAATTGAAATTAAGGTTGGATGATTTGGGAAAGCAGCGACGTCGGGAGATCACTTATTTTGGGAAGCTTCGGTGTCAGAACCCTTCTCTTCTTTCTCTTCTTCTTTTCTTTCTCTCTTCTTTCTCTCTCTTTTTTTAGGTTTCAAATGTAGGCAAAATGTAGACTCTCTTCTAGGATTCCATCATTATCCTTTTATAGTCTTTTCCAATTAAGGTAATCCTAGTGTCTTTTTATGGTTGAAATGTCTGAAATGTCCCTCGAAAACTTGAATTTGAAAGTGACTCTGCATTTGTCTGCATGCAGGCCACGATTGTGGCTAGTTTATTTACTCTCTGTCACGATAATGGCACATCCCCCACGATCGTGGCCTTATGCTCGAGCTTCTGTCACGATCGTGGCCTTAGCCCTATGTTGGTGCTTTTGTCATGATCGTGGCAGGTTCCCCATGATCGTGGTCCTATATTTTGGTTTAGGACTCCTCCGAAACTCTTCCGAATGCCCTAAAACACTAACAAACTCATCACGACACCTCATATATATAAAATTAATGCTTAAAAATATGTTCTCACCCAAAGAAAACTTAAAACACAAATGTTTATAAACTAACACAATTCTTAACCCAAACATACACTAAACAATCAAAATAATCACTAGACACATATCAAATTACCTATAAAAATACGATGCAATCTACACCTATCAAAACTATGGAGAGAGGAAGATGAAAAAAAAACAACAGTAGCTCTTTTTCAAAAACCAGAAAAAAATTCCCTTCTTACTTTTTAACAAAACTAGGGTTAAAAAGGTTTCTTGAAAAAGTCTTAAATGCCCTTGTTTAAAAGAAGTAAAGGAACAAAGCATAAGGTTTCTTTGCATGGACAACCCATGTCCTTATAAATTTGGCATGGTAAAGTTCATTTAATTGCCATTTTGTCACTTTTCCACTTTGCCATTTAATCTCATGCTTCAAAATAATTAAGCATTTGACCCAATTGCCATATAACTATACCATACATACATAATATATACATACATATATATCTATATGTATGTATGTATATATGTATTATTTTGTTGAGCAATAAATTTATAGGATATGTCATACATATCAAATAAATTTATTTAGGATTAAATTTGTTATCTAATAACATTTATTCTAATATGATATGATGACCAAAATAATTTTAACACTTAAAATTGATTTTATCTTTATATTCATATTTCTATATGATTTACTATAATAATTTTCTTTTTCTAATCAAATCTTTTCTAGTGTGACCCATTGGGATCCAAGTCATGTTGACAATAGAATTAAAACCCCTTTTAATTCTATAGATCGTTAGTGGTATCTAGAAAAATACATTATAATTACTTAAATGATATAGATGATAAGTATTATACAAAAATCACGATCCCGAAGTAAAAATTGCCCGTGTCAAATTTTCTTGTCTCATAATATCCTGAATAAATGCAAGATTAGAATATGTCATTCCTGGCAATTTATTCCTTTTTTATTTCCAAAGTAATCTTAAATATGATTAACTCCTTAATCATATTCCATGCATACAATATTACTTTATCAATGGTCCATAGATATTATTGCTCATGTCTTATACGAGGGATAACGGTTTTCTTGAAGAACATTTATCCTCTATATAAGTCACGCATACTATGGCATTATCTGTATAGCTACCTGTTACGGTTAGTGTTGGACAATACCAACAAATACACATTTCTCATGTAAGGAAATGAACATCTCATACTATAGAATTCATGACACGTATGAAACATTAATGACATAAACACAATCCTAATAATGTTTCATTTAAGGTCTATCGAATACCATAATCTCCATTATGTATCTGTGTGATTAAATCAATAACTCCTTATTGAATGGTTTGTAGAACATCACCATCATTTAATCCACACACTAATCTTTTAGTGGTCAATTCATATTCCATGTTAATTACCAAAATTAGCGGCATTTTAGAGTAATCATTATTTTCCATTATAGAGTTCTACAATCGGAGTCCTCAAGTCAAATAATCTATAAATAATGAAAACTAATGGAACAAACGTTATAAATCATTCAATTCATAAACATAATTGTTAGAATATAACCATCCAATGAGTCATAACACTAACAGATATACCCTAATCTTATACCAAGGACCTTGTTATAAATGCCATCCACATTAGGCTCATTTCCGTTAGACAATGATCTCTACAACAACTCATGAATCTTGTCCTACAATTTAAAACACAAAATCAAGATGTAATTCAAATATTATTAGTTAGTATTACATAAATAAATAAACTTTAAAGTTAAAATTTTTATACTTATATAATTATTCTACGTTTCTTTAGACGTCCAACCTTCACTTTCCTTATAGTTTGTCAGTTTGTAGAGTGTGATACTATCACACTTTTATCTATATAGTTGAATTTGTCTCTGTTATATGTATTAAAAAATTGAAACATAATAGCTTATATTGTATTTACTAGCAATAATAACTTCTAAACAAAGAACTTATAAATTCTTATCATATGACAACAAATGATTTGGAATCAGTGATTTGAGAAGTTTTCATTTTTTATCTTTTAACCTTGGCCTTCTCATGCTTTTCCTAAATAAAGAAAAGAAATAGTCACTAAATGTAAAAATAAAATTAATGGAAACAAATGTGAAGAGAAAGAAGACAAACCATAACCTTTGCAGAGGTCCAATAATCACACATTTCACTCTAATTTTTTAGAGTCACTCATTCTGGAACATGACTCCTTGCCTCCTCATCTGAAGGAAAAGACTTGTAGTATTTATGAAGTCAATAACAATGATCCTTCACCCTTTGTTTCAACAGTGAACTCACACAGCTTGAAACTTTAAAGTTCTCGATGTAGATGATGTTAAGCTTTGGTCTAATTTAGGAGAAGAGAGAGCTCATCGGCCTTCAGTTAACAATAAGTATAAGTTAACTTACTCTTCAAATAAGTAAAACAAATTCACATATAATAAAATGAATTGAAAATTTACCAAAACTTTGTCCAAAGCATTCTGGAGTAAGTCCTCTTTCTTCAACTGCCTGGCATGCTGAAAGCAAGACAATTCATTCCTGATGATGTTGCATGGGTCAATATGCACAAAAAACTTGTTGTTCATTGTAACATTCATTCGTTGTAACTCAGAACCTTTAGTGATACCTCTACCTCTTTTTCTTATGTTGATATTGGAACTTGAAAAAAAGAATAAGGATAAGAAAAAACACATTAAACATGTAAATATATATTTGAACATAACTCTAATTATAGGCGGTTAACAATAACAGATCTGAAGATCCCTCAACACTAGTTGAGGTAGATAGAGGTTGTTGTTGATTGGCTTCATCGATGAATGAAATAGGTGGTTGTTGTTCGATAGTGTCAAATTGACTTAGTTGTTGTGATGAGGAACATCTTCGGTAGTTGCCACCCTCTTTCCTTTGTTTTTTCCAGGTGCCATTATATTGAATATCTATAAATGAAATATCAACATAGCACATAATCTTTAGTCAAACATCAACATTCCATATTAATATCAATCAAACATTAACATTTCGTAAAAATATAAGTTAAACATGAACGTTCCACAAAAAACACAAATCAAACTTGAACATGTATAAGCACAACTCATTCACTAACATTCCGCTAAAACATAATTCAAACACATCCCAACATTTTGTATAAAAAAACTAAATGACACACCAATATTTCGTATAACATAACTAAAACACCAACATTCTTCAATAACATAACTTGAACACACTCCAACATTCTGCATAACATAAAAACACATACCAACATTCTACATAACACAACTCAAATACCAACCAACATCCCACATAACATAACTCAACCGCATGACTCCACAAAAACATAACTCAAACACACACCAACATTCTGCATAACATAAAACATATACCAACATTCCGTATAACATAAATCAAACACCAACATTCTGCTTGTATAAGGCAAGCACCAACAATCTATATAAATATAAGTAAATGAGCAACATTTACATAAACATAAGTCAAATACCAACATTCCACAAAAACATAAGTAAAACATCATCAATACGTATTAACATAACTGAGATATCAATAATACAGATTGACATAACTCAAACATCAACATAACATTTCAGAGAATATAAACAATTTATTTACCCTCAATCATCATCATTAAGATCTTGAAAATCATCATCATTAATTACATTATCATTGGACTCTTCATCACTAATATATTCGTCCAAAGTATCATCATTGTCATTTAATTCATCCTAAGTATAGTTTTCATCTATTTGTATGACAAGATTGGCTTGGACTTCATCCAAGTGTACTATATTGGGATCAACATCTCTCCTATGAAATGATGATATATCTACATCGTTTATTCGAATGGCTTCATTATTGAACTTCAATTCAATCTTTTGGTATACTTTGTCTTCATACTCTATTCATTGACCATTATCCCTTTCACAAAAATTGAAGTCATTTTGGTGTTTAAACTTTTGAACAACCTTCCAATTGCTACCTAATATAGTATCATTGAGGCTGAAAACTTGCTTTACTTGACTTGCAAAGACAAAAAGGTCATTATCATACCATGTATTACTAACATTGACGTTAGTAATATTCCCGTTCACTTTCATGTCAGTAAGATTAAATTATTTGCACTTAAATAGAATAAACTTCTTATCCTTGATGTAGTGCAACTCTATTAATTTAGAGATGACACTGTAGAAGTTAATAAAATCATCATTATAACATCTCTTAATAACCACCCCACAATTTTGGCTTCTAAGTCAATTTTCTCGATCTTTTATGTGAAATCTCACCCTATTAACAATACAACCTGTATATTTTTTCCTATAAATATGAGGCCCACATGCCAAACTATATAATGTTGTTGTCGTCTCTTGTACGTTACGGTTATGTAATTGTATCATTTGTATGACAAATTGAAATTAGAAGTTAATTTGATATACAAATTGTCATAAGTTCATAATATGTAATCAATATGTTACTTACTCAATTTCTAAACCATGATACAAACTTAAGTTTATGTCTTCCTTCAATATTAATAATCCCTTTATTGCAAATGGACTCTTTGTACTTTCTATTTAAAAAAGAAAATGATGATAAGGTAATGAGATTCAATCACAAAGTTCCAATATGATTGTTTGAATCAAAAGTAATATACATACTCCATATATATATCGACTTTCTCGTAGTTGCTTAAAATATATCAATAGGCGATTTCGAATTCGTCTTTCGTTAACTCCCATATTTAGCCACACCAAATGACCTTACTTTTTGGGAGAAAGTTGACTAGACACTCTCTTCATCAAAATCAAAGTTACGTTTTAGTTTATTAAATCTTGTCTCCATATCACTTAAGTACAATAAACAAAATGTCAATCATTCATATACTATATAAGCCTCTTCAATAGACCCTTCAGGTCAAGCTCTATTACGTACACAATACTTAAGAAAGTATAAAAACCTGAACAAAATATAAAATACTAGGAATTGTTACTATCAAATAAATTTTAAAAAAGTAAAAGTTAATATGAATTACCTTTCGATCGGGAACATCCATCGAAATTGAACCGGTCCATAAAGTTTTACTTTATATAGTAAGTGAATTGCCAAATGAATCATAACATCAAAAAACAATCGGGAGAATACTAGTTCAAGCTTACATAGAATCAAAGCTATGTCTTTTTTTCATTTTGTCAAGCTCTTTAACATTAAATGTCTTACATCATAATTGCTTAAAAAACTTACCAAATTGACCTAACCCACGTATTACAACAGGAAGTAATCGTTGCAAAAGTACATGACAATCATGTTTTTTCAACCCTGATACTTTCCCTTTTTAACATTCACACAACAACCAATATTTGATGCATACCTGTTATGCCCAAAAGGTTCTAAAAAGACCTAGGCTATCCTACTCGCAAGTATACGAGATAGTTGTAGTTGATGACCCAGGGCTCCCACGGAGGTGAAATTGGTCAACTTAAATTAAGTTTGAATTAAAAAATAAAAATAAAAACAATGCATTCCTAAACATCTATCTCGATTGTTAAGTGAAAGCTTTTAAGGAAAATTAAGAAATTAAATTGAAAAGTAGACGGAATCAATTGGAAGCAAAGACAAATAGATTAATCGAAGTAGAAAAACTCTTAAGAATTAATTTTACTAATTTAATCTCCTATGCATGATTAAGGGAAAATGATTAGATTGTTGTCTTACTAAAATTAATAGTTAGGTTCTAAATTGATTCAAATAATGAACTAGTCTAACTTTCATATTCAACAAGTTATTATCCGAATTAATAATGAAAACCCGACTAGTAATTACCACTTAAGTTAATATATTTGTAGTTCTTAACCTAAGTGTCCATGGTTTCTCAATCCGTATTAAACTTCAGCTCTCGAATCTTCATTTAACATTAAAATGATGCAAAGTTTGGCCATTCTATTACATCCATTCAGTTCAAAAATCACAGCAATAAATAAGACAATAAATTCGTAACCCAGTCGTGCATATTAAACTAAATAGCTACATTAATTCTCAAGAAAAGAGATCAACCCATCACGGATGTCACCATATTCATCATCATTAAACACTTTAATCGTATGTTACTGTCAACGAAAGTATTAAAGCAATAATAAAATAGTGAATACTAAATGGATTATCAAAACAAACAAATAATAGTCAACTAAACTAATAAGTGTATAAGTCAGTTAATAACAAAAAGTAAAATGAAAGAAGTAAAGCAACAAATGAGGAATAGAATAGGAAAACAAATCATCGGAAGAAGAGTTGTGGAGATCTCCAGTCCCTCTCAAGCTTCCAGCTTTGGTTCTTGCCTTCTGCTTTAGCTTCTTCCCCAGACGAATGTTCACTCAAGTTGAATGGGATTTAGCTCCAGCTTTTGCTTTTGGCCTCTCCTAAGCTTCCACCTCTCTATTTTTTTTGCTCTTATTCCTGACTCCTTTTCTTTGTTTCTCTCTTCTATTTATCGTCTTTTTCTCTATCTCTTTGTACCTCTTATGTCTGTGTCTCTGTGTGAGTGAACCAATGAAATAGTGAATGAAAGATGATTCTTCTCAGCAACCACCCTCTCTTCCTTTTATTCCCTTCTCTTTAGGTTTAGGGTTGTGTGCCTTAATATCGTGAGCTTCCACGTATTAAAGCTAGAATTAATCTCACGAGCGTGCATGGGGAGTCACGGGTATAACTCCCTGTCATGGGTGTGACATCCCCATGTCACCCCCGTGCATTAACCATGCGCAGTGGTGACATAAAATCACCACCTTGCACAGTGGTGAAAACATTTAATGCAAAAATTATATGAATTTGGTGTTTTAATGCAAAATTCACAAAATAACCTAATTAAGATTCATGCAATATTCACACCATTTTCACTTAATTAATCTCACATTTGGATCAAAACACAAGGATTTGTAACCAAAATCAAAATATGAAGGCAACTAAAAGTAATAGAAATTAGACACAACAAATTCCCCCACACTTAAATTGTGCTTATCCTCAAGCATAATAAAGAACACTAGACTATAAAAGAACAAACAATGAAAACAAATTTTTTTTTGAAATAATAGTCAAAGATATTAACGATCAATTCAACTGTCACAACCTAAGAACTTGAAACTCATAATACTCCATGAATAAGCAATTCTTCGCTTATTTAGCCAAAATCAACAAGCACTTTAATTCAAAGAACCATCAACAAGTGTGATAGACACTCACTCCACTCTCCATCCTCTCAAGCATTCAAAGGTAGTAAATATTCACTCATCGTTCATTTCATATAAGGTATCTACCATAGGCTTTCTTATTAATCCAATCTCCACCACTCATATCAAACACAAACATCAATATGAAGGTCCTTATTTCGGTTGTGATGGGGCTAGGCTAAGGGTAGGAAAAAAAAGGAAAATTGTAATTTAAAACCACAAAGCTAATAGAGCGTTCAAAGTAATTCAGAAAAATGACAAATAAAACACTCAATTCTTTCCACTCACGTAATAAAGTTAGCACTCCTCATTTTTACGTCTCTCCTCTTCTTTCATTTTTTGGTCGTCTTCTCTTTCTTTTTTTTCTTTTCAATTCATTTTTATTCTTTTTATTCTTTTTTATTATTTATTTCTTCATTTAAACAAGGAAATTAAGGGAAGAAAAATATAGAGGAGAGAAAATTACTACAACCATACCCATCCCTAACTCAAAAGTCGACTATAAGCTATGATTCCCCCACACTTATTCCCTAAACCTGATTATTCCTTTTCAAATCCTCAACTTGCCCTTATGGTAGGTGTAATGAAGAGGATAAACAATGAAGGATAAGGCTCACATTTTGGGTTTAAAGAAAAAAACAGATTTATTTAAACTCAAGGGAGCTCACTAAGGATGACATTATGGTGGCTTTTTAAGCTAACAAGGTAAATCCTAATTGCCTTCATCATTTCAACTTTTGCTTAAGGTTATGTAATCTTAACTAGTATTTCCAAGCAAGTTCTAGAGTTCCTTAATCATAAAAGAACACTCTCAACAAAGAAAACTCGAAATTGGTGTTTAATAATTCAAAAAGGCTTAAATCCTTACCAAATGAAAAATGTCATTCATCTATCACAACAAGCTAATGTCCTTTTAACCGAAATCTAGGTTAATCAGTCCAAGCATGCAAGTATACTCATTCACTCATATTATGCATTTCTAATCCCGATTGAGTTCATTTAATGATCATGCATCTCTAAATAATAAATAAAAAATAAACACACAATACACAATTAATACTCCCACCCACACTTAAACATCACATTATTCCTAATGTGACATAAAAAAGGTAAAAGAGGGGTCTAAGGCAAAAGACAAAAATTAACATGAACGAGGAAAAACATTAAAGACTAAAAGAAATTAAACTGCATGCAGTATAAACAAGAAAAAGAATAGGGAAAGGAATACGATATGAAAGTGTCGTGGTAGCTGCGTCGATGCAGTGTGAAGCATGGCATCCGAAATTGAGGAGTGCAGAGAGCTGCGAGGAAGACAAACAGAAGATATTGAAAGAAAATCATAGAATCCATCAATTTGAGCGATCCACTTCAAGAATGACTATTTCAGGTGTCCTACTTAAAGACATTAAAGAAGCGTTAAATGGGAGGCAACCATATGATTCTGTTTTGTCTTTTAATTTAGTTGTTTGTTATTTCTTTTAATAAAACTCGACTTAATCTATTTTGCTTTATGTGCACAGGCCTTCTTTTCAATCTCTTTTTTTTGTACTATAGTGGTGAGTATTCTCGCCTGTCACGCGGGCGACCGAGGTTCGATCCCCGGTAATGGTGCCAAAAACTTATTATGCCTAAAAAGTTATAAAAAGATCTAGGCTATCTTACTCGTAAGTATACAAGATAGTTTTAGTTGATAACCCAGGGTTGTGAAATTGGTCAACTTAAATTAAGTTTGAATTAAAAAATAAAAATAAAATCAATGCATTCCTAAACATTCTCACCCAATGATTGAGTGAAAGCTTTTAAGGAAAATTACCAAATTAAATTGAAAAGTATACGGAATCAATTGGGAGCAAAGACAAATAGACTAATCGAAGTGGAAAAACTCTTAAGAATTAATTTCACTAGTTTAATCTCCTATGCATGATTAAGGGAAAATAATTGGATTGTTGTCTTACTAAAATTAATAGTTAGGTTCTAAATCAATTCGAATAATGAACTAGTCTAACTCTCGTATTCAATAAGCTATTATCTAAATTAATAATGAAACCCCGACTACTAATTACCACTTAAGTTAATATATTTACATTTCTTAACCTAAATGTCTATGGTTTCTCAATCTATATAAACTTTATCTCTCAAATCTTCAGTTAACACTAAAATGATGCAAAGTTTGGCCATTCGATTACATCCATTCAGTTTGGAAACCACAACAATAAATAAGACAACAAATCTGTAACCTAATCATGCATATTCAACTAAATAGATTAATTCTCAAGAAAAGAAATCAACCCATCACGCATGTCACCACATTCATCATCATTAAACACTTTAATCGCATGTTACTGTCAACCAAAGTATTAAAGCAATAATAAAATAGTGAATACCGAATGGATTATCAAAACAAACAAATAATAGTTAGCTAAACTAATAAGAGTATAAGTCAGTTAACAACATACAGTAAAATGAAAGAAACAAAGCAATAAATGAGGAATAGAATAGGCAAACAAATCATCAGATTAAGAGTTGTGGAGATCTCCAGTCCCTCTCAAGCTTTTAGCTTTATCTCTCACCTTCTGCTTCAGTTTATTCCCCAGGCGAATGTTCATTCAAGTTGAATGGGATTTAACTCTAGCTCTCACTTTCGGCCTCTACCAAGCTTCCACCTCTCTGCTGTTTTGCTCTACTTTCTAACTCACTTTGTTTCCTTTTTTTGTTTCTCTCTTTTGTTTATCTTCTTTTTCTCTACCTTTTTAAGCCTCTCATATTTGTGTCTCTGTGTGAGTGAACTAATGAAATAGTGAATAAAAGTTGATTCTTCTCAGTTGCCCTCTCTCTTCCTTTTATTCCCCTCTCTTTAGGTTTAGGGTTGGGTGCCTTAACGTCATGAGCTGCCACATATTAAAGCCAAAATTAATCTCACAGGCGTGCATGGGGAGTCATGACTGTGACTCCCTTTGTCACACCCATATATGGGGAGTCATGAGTGTCACATCCCCATGTCACCCCTGTGTATTAACCATGCACAGTGGTGATATAAAATCATAACATCGTGCATAACATTTAACGCAAAAATTAAGTGAATTTGGTGTTTTAATGCAAAATTCACAAAATAACCCAATTAAGATTCACGCAATATTCACACCATTTTCACTCAATTAATCTCACATTTGGATCAAAACACAAGGATTTGTAGCCAAAATCAATATATGAAGGCAATTAAAAGTAATAGAAATTAGACACAACTACCCATCAGAAAACTTCACTGATTTAAGAAACTGACAGAAAGATTGCTTCTCCCTTTTAGACATTGTGTAACAAGGAGAGAGAATAATGTATGAACCATCATCTCTTCTTTTCAAATGCAAGTCTTTTCTTATATTCATGCTTCCAAGTCAATTCCAGCCTTAATTGTTTCTTTCGATTTCCAATCAATTCCCATCAAAGTTCCTAAAATATTCTCACAAATATTTTTTTCAATATGCATCACATCAAAATTATGCCTCAATAGTAATTCCTTCCAATATGGAAAATAGAAAAATATGTTTTTTTTAGTCCAATTGAGTTCGACATCATTTCTCTTTCTCTTTCTATTACTTGGGTGTTTGCTAGGTACAATGTCACCCAAATGTGATAGCTGGTAAATAATATCATCACCAGACAACTGTAACAGAGCTTTACCCAATTCTACTTTGCCATTAAACAATTTACTTCTTCTCCATTTATGCCCATGTTCCAAATAACGATGATGACCCGTATAACATATTTTACTTTGTAGCCTCATTGAATAAGTTTGATGGTTACATGTAGGACAAGTCATATACCCTTTAGTGCTCCACCCAGACAAATTCCCATAAGTTGGGAAATCATTTATAGTCTGGCATGCATCATAAATGTTTCATCTTGAACAACATCAAAAGTTTGCAATCCAAATTCCTATAGATCATTTAAGTCATCAATTAATGGTTGCATGTATACATTGATATCATTACTGGGAAAAGTAGGTCCTGTAATAAGTAAAGACAATAACATAAAAGGCTCCTTTATACACTTCCATGGAGGTAAGTTGTATGGCACTAGAATTACCGACTACATGTTGTATGAAGTAATCATATTACTAAAAGGATTAAATCCATTTGAGGCCAATCCTAACCAAACATTATGATAATCCTGTGCAAACCATGGAAACTTTCTATCAAATTCTTTCTATGCTATTGAGTTTGCTAGATGAGGCATAATGTTATCATCAATGCGTTTCTCTTTATGCCACCTCATATCTATGACTGTTTTTGTTGACATAAAAAATCTTTGCAGTCATGGTTTAATAGGAAAGTATCATAGGATTTTATTCGATATCTTTTTCCCTCTCCCATCATCCACTTGCCACCTTGATGTACCACAAATAGGAAAGTCTTCAAGATATTTACTTTCCTTCCAAATTAGAAAACAGTCATACTTTCAAGCACGAATTAAAATATATACTAATCCAAGGTCCTTTATCAATTTATTTACATCATAGTAAGATTTAGGCAATTTGTGTTGAACAGGTAATGCATCGTTCAGTAAGTCAATTAACATGTCAAAAGACTTGTTACTCCATTAATTATACATCTTCAAATCTAACAACTTCATAACAAAAGAGAGCTGTGAGAAATTTGAGCACCATGGATATAATTCTTCTTGTGAAACTTTCAATAACTTATCAAAAACTTGTTTTATTCATGTCGCCATATAACTCCCATATTCCTCTAACAGCTCGTCTATTCCATCATCATCATCATCATCATTAACTTCACAATCATCTACATCATTATTGTTACTATCATCATAACTTGTACCACCACTTCTACTATAACTTGCTCTCGTACATTTGCTATGATAAAGCCATGTAGTATAGAATTTATCTATGCCTCATATTAGTAAGTGATTACATACCACGTCTTGACTTTGAAAGTCGACATTTAGGCAATTGATGCAAGGACAACAAATATGACATTTATCACTCATTTGATGTTGTACAAATTGCATAAAACTCTTAACTCCTTTTACATATTCAGTGGACCATTTCTGATGAGACATCCAACTTTTATCCATATAGCTATATAAGTGATGGAAATCATCAATTACATAACCATACACCCTAAAACATAAAGAACTATGATACATATGGAATGCAAATTAAGAAGCTCCATAATTAATAGAAAGATGGATCGTTCAAGTTTGAAAGTAAGAAACAAACTATTTAAATAACTCCATCAAAGGAATGATGATAAATTATTAGAACCTTACTTATTGAAGTTCGTTCACAATGTTCAAAAGTAAAGAAACACTAAGGTATGTGGTGTTGCTTACACCTGCGAACTGAGAAAGGGACTTCTCGCTGTCACTCCTAGGCTTATGAAATTTTTCACTGATAAGCCTCATCGGAGCTACATCATGAGTTTCCAGCCTATATACCATCCTATAGATTTATTATCCATTAAAAAGGGATTTCTGATTCAAGTTTGTTCACAAAGTGGTGAACATGGACATTCAAGATAATATGGCTATTGTTGAAGATGTAAGGCAATATCAAGACTATTTAATTATCTTCCTCCCAAAGATGATAGAAAAAGTCTAATATGTGAAAAAAAAATGTATGTAAGGATGACCTACATTGTTGCTTTGAAGGAAGTCCAATCTGCATATTTCTTTATAGAATTTTCATCATTGGGTGCTTATTTAAAAGGGGAATATGGTGTATTATGAAAATAATCTTATCATTAATGAGATCTAGTAAAGAACTAAATGTGGTCTTTTTAAGGTAACTTGGACTGATCAACTTATAAGTTTGGTCCAATGAACAAGTGATGGAAATTATCAATCACATAACCATAGACCCTAATATATAAAGAACTATGATATATATCAAATGTAAATTAAGAAGCTCCATAATTGATGGAAAGATGGATCATTCAAGTTTGAAAGTAAGAAACAAACTATTTGAAAGACTTTATCAAAGGAATGATGATAAAATTATTAGAGCCTTCCTTATTGAAGTTTGTTATCAAAGTTCGAAAGCAAAGAAACACTAAGGTACGTGGCGTTGTTTACATTTGTGAACCGAGAAAGGGACTTCTCAGTGTCTCTCCTAGGCTCATGGAATTTTTCACCGATAAACCTCATCAGAGCTGTAGCATAGGTTTCCAGCCTATATACCATCCTATATTTCTAAGAATATTGTAAACCGCAACACAAAACCAACACATCATTTGCAATCACACAAAATCAGAACAAAAGCTTATGTACTATTAAATCAAAACATATGTGGACATTAGTTGGACGACTTACTTGGAAAAATGGACAATCGTAGAGTACAAAGAAGAATGACAAGGTAGGTGGGTAATTGACGTTCTAAAACAAAGATTATAGCCTGTGAAAAAGACAAATTCATATTTAATATAATTCAATACGGATAATTAATAGGCTAAGAGGCCCAATACATTCATGTTGCTATATTGATTGCTTATTTTGTGAAACTAGGATAAAAGTCTTTCTTATAGCCTAAGACTTTCATGTGTTGGAGATTGTAAAGAAGATTGATATTTTCAGGAATGATAATAGACTCATTTCAATAAATAATATGGTATATAATATAATTACGCATAGAATGATAATAGACTCATTTATAACATTTGATATCATGTAAGTTTTAATAAATTAATGAGTATGGATCAATAAGAACATATATGCATTATTTTATTTTTTGGTTCAAAGGTGTATAAAGATAAATTATTTTTATGTAAAATTATTGCATGTTGGTTATATTATATTATATTAGGGAAGTCGTGACACTATATTATATATATATATATATATATATATAAGCCAATTGTTCTTACATTTTAAATACCAAAACATGTTTATGAAAACCAATTGAGATTAAGACTTCCAAAGAAGAAGGGAGTGAGAAAGGAAAGAAGTAGAGGTCAAGTGAGAATTTAAATTAAATTTGAAGTTAATACTGAGAAAAATAAAGAAAAAGTGGTTTAATATGCAAAAGGGAGTAATATTACGATAATTTTCTATATTAATCGATCTATGATTATATTTTGAAAAAAGAGCTTCCTAATGTTAACATATGTTCTTTATATGCTAAGAAAGGAACAAATATATGCTAACCTTTAAAGTGTATTTTTTCATGAAAATAATTATTGTTTTGGTTATGTTGATAGTACAAAAGGTGTTTAAGTGGATAAGAAAAAAGTGAAGCAACTATATGAAAATATACTACTCACAAGGAATGAAATACTTTTTTAAAAGGCATTATAAATTACAACAAAAGGGATGGTTCATTTCAAGCCATTTAAAGGAACAATGATAATCCTTATAGTTAGAACTTCTAAGTGAGAATAATTTCAAAAGCTAAAAGTAAGAAGTTTAAGAAGGCTTTCAATGGGGAGATTGAAAACATACATGAAAATCATTAAATAATTTTCTTCTTTATGGTACTAAAAATTTTTTTGAACATAGTTCTTAATTCTTTATAATCAAATGATCAATTCTTTTATATATGATTTGATTTCATGATAAAATCTTCAATTTTGTTATGTGTTCAAAGATTTTAAACATATTAAATTCACATTAATAGGAACCATAAAAAAATAGTTCTGCATACATAAAATGCATAAACGAATCCTTATAAATAAATACAAGGATACAAATTTATAATTTTTAACATAACAGAAACATTCATATGTAAAGAACATATAACCAATTCCAAAGAAAACAATTTAGGACTTTTGTCGAACACGTTATGGATAGCCACATTTTAACTCAAAATAACAAAAATAATTTTCTGTTTTCCCTTTGTTCAACAACAATAACACATATTCAGCATAATTCAACCATTATCATCACCAATTAATGCAAACAAATCAAAAACAAAGTAAAAACATAACACAAACTCCCATTTGTTTTCAAATTCAATGACAAAAGACAGTAAAATGCTCATCACTACTCACCAGATGAAAAGAAAGTGCAGGGAGAAGATTGAATCACAACGTAACAGAGAGAGGACAAGATAGGACAAAAATGAAGGTGCTTTAATGACTTTTCAATAAATGAAGGAGAAGGGGTTAATTTGAAAGGGGGAAAGAAGAAGGGGTTGACACGTCTGTGTTAAAATAGATGCTAGGACGACGTCATTTATTATTCCATAAACAACGTCTTCTCAGTTAAAATTTTTTTCTCATCTGGTTTATTTGGCGACGAAATATATGTCAACAATTTGCTGCGAAATTAAAATATTGTCACAAATTTTCCAACATTTTGCTACTAAATTAATAAACCATCGCCAATACCAAACCTTTTCATATAATTTTTTATTATACTAAAATGATTAATAAAAAATATATATTACAATCAATTTTGTTTACTTAATCAAATATTTTGCAAATTATTTATAATAAACTGCTAGTAATATCATCATATATGGTAATTAACTTAATGTATACATATTAGTTAATCCCCACTATTATAATGGTTTATTAAATATTACATTATATATAAATTTTTCCATATCTTGCTTATGTGATATATATATATATATATATATATATTACTCTATGTGTAATAATAATTATTTAATTTTTTGGATCAATTTTATACTGTAACATATAAATTATATATTATATATGATTATGTTAGGCAAAGGTGACAACAAATATGGGAATGTCTTCCTATTTGGAAACGATTTATTTGTTACTAACAAAATTGTACTTTATTCCTTTCGAAAAATTGAAAACGACATCATTTATGTTAACAAGAAACAATGTCGTTTTGTATTAGGTTTTTAGCACTACCATAATGAATCTCTCTTCATTTTCATGTTAGCCATCAACATTTGTCTACATTCATAGTCATATAATAAATTCCACTCTCTTGTTCTCGTCTCGTGTATTGTGGTCGTCATCGTCGAAGAAGCATCCTTAACTATGTTGGTATTATTCTTCTTTTATATTTTCAAACCCTCCATCTTGTGCTAAGTTTTATTTATACCTTTAGGTGTTTATTATGAGTTCTTTTTTCTGCATTTATTGTATGGGTTGTGTTTATGGTTATGTTTCGATGATGATTTATTGTCTTCCTTTGTTAGTTGTATATGAGTTGACTTCTTTTTACGACCTTTAACACTTCTTTCAAGAAAGCCTACAAACTATTTTATAAAATGTCTGTAAGAGTATTTAACTCTTTTTGTAATAATAGTAATATAACCTTATATAGATAATATTATATTTTTGTACATCAAAAACATTGTCATGTGTAATCTACTTTAAATTCTAAAATATAGGTATGATATAAAGGGTAAATGGATTATTTTTGTTTTAATAAGGGTAACTTTCATCTGATTACGCAAATTGAAGATGTATAACTACTAAACTATAGTACTTTCACCTATCATGAAAAATTTCATTGAACATAATGAATTTTATTCTAAATTAACCCCTGCAGAATATAACTCTTAACATAATTCATTGAGGAATGTCAACGTAGCGACTAGTTTCCAATAGTGGAAATTTATTTCGCTAAGAGGAATATGGCAAAATTGTCCCTACTGAAGAAAAAACCAATGCAGAACAAATCCCCTCTTCATAAACTAACAACAGTTTGCCTTTCATGACCGATCTTCTTCTTCAAGATTTTTAGTATCATTTGAACTAACTCACTTTCCTTATTATTTAGATCTCATTTCATGTTATGAAGCTATTATATAAATGCACATTTGATTGTATATACTATATGTTGGGTTAAGCTTCCTTGAATCTTCAAGAAAATATAGAAGCAAATGGAGGTAGGGCCAATGTCATAATGGTCGATAAAGGATTAGGAAAATTGGTTGTTTTGGAAAATTCTTCAATTCCGATGACTATGTCTGGTCAATTAGGTATGCATATATTCCAATTTGGGTTCGTTATATGGTTTCACTAAACTACCAATCTAAGTTCTATATTGATTGTGTTTTACGTGAAACACATCAAACTAGCATTTCATCTGATCAAGTTGTCTTCCATACTGCATCTGGAGACTCATTCACTGTATCTTCTAGAAGTTTAGCTATAGTGAAGAAGCTGTTGGAAGAGGGTGTCAACAACCCTACACTTGAGGGAAGATCTTTCACTATTTCAATTGGTGCCTTCGAACGTGCAAGGACCATTATTGGGAGTCCAGACGTAAGGAACTCATTTACCTTTACCGACTCTCATGTCACTTGGAATCCAAAAATAATTATATCATTGTCATTTATCATAGTATCAGCTGGAATCAGCTTCAAACTTTATTTATTGTTTTATTTGTAAGATTTTTAAAATAGCCTCTCTACTAGTTAGGGGTAAGGTTACGTACAATTGTTGTTATTATTGTTTTGGTTCTATGTCTGTAAGAATTATTAAACTTCTAATTAAAACCTTGTAGTACTGACCATATATCATTAAATTATAATGATACCATTTCCATAATTTTAATAAATAATTATTTTACTGTTACTAAATATTAATGGTTAAGACTACTTATTAACTTAAATTTATGATATTTTTATCTTATTAAATTTAAAATATTTGGTTCACAAATATTTTAATGTCCAAAATAGATTTACTTTTCATATTTTAAATAACCTACCGTGTGTTTTTAAACAATATGCTTTAAACATTGAAAACAACTTAACAATAAAAGATATATTAACTATGATAGATTATAAAAATGTCAATTATAATTACCCTTAACTACGATTATTAAGTACACAAAAATGATTACAAACTATCTACCAAATATTTAATATTCACTTTTGGTGATGAAATATATAATCATCGCAATAACCTACCATATTGCGACGAATAAAACAAACAGTCGCCATATGTGCAACCATCCGTGACATCTCCACAAGTTGTTGCAAAATACTGGCGATGAAAGACAAATATTGTCACAAAAAGTTAACATTCTGTGCCAATTTCTTTTAACGTCGCTCAATATTATGTTTATAAGAATTATCTGTGACGATTACTCTATTCGTCGCAAAAAAGGATACGTACTTAACGACATAACCTATTTTTAGTAGCTACTTGTTGGAACTATTTGCGATGCTTTGCCATGATCAACGTTAATTACATTGAGTTTGTCGACAACTGTCGACGTTACTATTGTTCGTCATAAAATACTTAAGTTTAGGCGATGAAATGATAAAAACGTCCTTAAAACTTATAGTTATTGCGATAGTTACGAGTTATCGTCGTGAAATGTTTTCCTTTTTCCAACGTTTTTGTTAAACTTCGTGAAATAATTTACTTATAGTGACGAATGCAGACATTGTCGCTAAAAGGTTACTTTTGTCGACAATTTCAAAATCGTTTCCAATAAAAACGTAGCCAATACATCAATATGTTGTAATGACAAGAGAACAAGACACAAGGGGCTTGGATTGAGAGGGTGTGTCCTTAAAAGCTATATGGTTATAATCATTATGGTTGAGAGACTCCACTCCCACAAAATTGACGCCATCAATTTCTCCATCAACATTGTAAAAATGATTTGACTCTCTAACTTTAACTTAATGGAAGCATCAATAATGTTTAGATATACAAATGATAGGTCTAGAAAATTGTTATTGTTACTCGTTCAAGATGTTATCTATGAAATAGTTTGACCGTAAAATCATCTTTAATGAAAATTGCTTTAATAGGCATAAATAACCCTTAATCCTTGACTCCATACATGATAACTCAAAATGATATCAACACTCAAACCTTGATTCGATACATGCTTATACCTCAAAATAAATTTTAGATTATAATAAATCCTAAAAGCCAAAATATGAATATATATTATAATATGGAGTTTGAAGTATAAATGATTTTTTAAAACCTCCCAAGATAGTGCTCTGTAAGAGATTGACGTTACTATCTGTAGGGCTCCCTATCATTGTTGCAGTGGAAGGATGAATAGACATTGGTGATTTCCTCGACCATGAATGCAGAGTGCATGTTATAGGGCTATTTCATATATGGTGTAACTCATAAACTTAATTTCTTAGTTGTCTGTGGTTGATTCAATGGCTAGACCCATTTGTTTGTACTGTGATAATCTTGCTGCTACGTTGTTTAGCAACAATAAGCACATCATAGGGTCTATGCATTTGAAAGTCAAATTCTTAACCATAAAAGAGTTGATACGAAAAGGTGACATTAAGATTTGGAGCATTTAAGGATTGAGGAACTATAAGTTCTTTAACTAAAGGACTTTGCCCACTTATGTTTGAAATACAAGTATACAGTATGGGTTTTTTGAAGTCTTTAGACACTGTTAGTTAGGGGATCGTTATGTTTGCTCCATCTACATTTGTACATTTATACATTTGATGTATTATGACGGTATGATAGTTCATAAATAAAGACGATCATCATTTATCCTCAGTAATAGATGTTATCATATACTGTTATAATACGTATGAAAGTCTTAAGATTTGTGTCAATCTTAAGCATTCAAAGGTCATTTGGCGTATATACAGATTGACCTTGAGCTATGTCGTTTAGACACATACAGTTTTAAATGGATATCTATAAAGTTTGACATGACATAAGGGGATAAATCCCATAAAGATTCTCTAATGCAGGTTAACAATCAGTAAGAAAATATAAAGGTTATCTCTAACGCTGTTTAGCATTTGGTGAGAGGAGACAAGTTTTCGCTAATGCTGTTTAGCATTCGGTGAGAGAAAACAGGATTTTCCTAATGTAGTGTAGCATAAAGTTGGAGAAATTGATACCGACAAATGAAGATGATATAATTTAGATCATAAACACATCATTCTAGTTTGCCACACTCCATTTTTTCATTCATGTTAGTGAGGTATTAGGTATACATGATTGTATTAGATCTGTGTCGCACATGACATATGCATTTGATACTTTTCGGTATCAAAAGCCTTGTAGGACAGAATGATGGACTTTCGTTATCTTTGGATCAAATGCTTTGTTTTTTAAACTTAGTTGACTAATAATACAGTAGCGTAGCTTAACCGAGTTTTTAAACTATTTTCAACTTGTGTCAATACCGCAATTAAGTATTGTCTAAGGGGGAGAATGTTGGATATTTTTTTACTTTTCCCATAAAGTTGGACAACATTTAATTGTATTTTTGGTTTTTCAAATAACTTATCGGTTAAGTTATGTAATTTGATCCGGATAAAGATAATAAAGTGACTCAATAAATGATCTAAATCAATGGATCGAAGTCCAGATAGAAAATGGATCCCGATTATTGTGGACCGGACCCATATCGAGCCTATAATAGGAATGTCCATTGTGGAAACTATATATAAAGGTTAAGGTCTTCTGAAGTTGCTTATTTCATTCGTAAGTATAAGGATTCTCTGACTCGTTAAGGGAGCTTACGTTTTGAGAAAACTGTAAAAAGACTTTGTCCATATATCCCAGTGAGCGGTTCTTGTGAAGATGGTAGTGGATTCGAGCTTATTTTAACTTCAAAAAGCTCGTTTAAAGTTATAGAATCGAAATTAGGTATTTTCTATATTTCTTCGTTTATTGCCCTTTTATATATTCGATCCGAGATACATAACTAAGGTATCGTTATGTGTAACAAGAGGACCTTCGCATGCAGTTAAAGATTACCGCTTTCGATGAAGGTCAGGAGAAGGCGAGTGTGGTACCATCCACGAAGGAGCATTTGCTGTAGACGAGTGCTAGTCATTTAAGGCCTGCTTTTCATGTTCAACTTGACGACTGAGTACTACTTAATGCTTGCGGTGATGTCTTTCAATGGAGTGGTGTGTCTGAACTGTAGTTACGGGGTTGGCAATAGGGTATCTTTATTTAGAAGCAAAGATGAAAGATTGACGCTTGTTGATCTTCCATATGCTTGTGCGTAAAAATGAGCATCTACGTACTTTTTTGCTGTGCATACTCAGAAAAATTCAGTTCTTTTTTTATTCTTTCTTTGTAATGTATGTGGTTCAGTGGTTGATTGAAGGAAATATTAAATATGAAACTAGATCTGTTTCTTTTCAGTGGGTTGTCAATTATGATTTGAGCACTGTTACTTCTTCTTTACTCTTATTAACAAACCTTAGATATTGAGATAATCATCATATGTATCACTTCCTTATATGCACTCTGTGTAATAAAAACTTTCCAATATTACAAAAACATACAAAACCATGTTCGTATATTTGTAATGTCATGAATATTTAGTGTCTATCTTTGTACATTTCTTTGATCGTTGGGAGGACTTACAACCATTTTCAATGTTTCGATGAAGGGCAAAATTCGAATTGGCCACCAATAATCTAAGGGAAGCATGATTCGGTGTCTCTAACTATGAAATTTTCGCTAGTACTTACGATCTCCTTTCTTATCACTTTCACTTTTCACTACCTTTCTTCGTTAGCTCTTCTCACTGATAATGTCATCTGGTATGTACAAAAATGGTTTAGAGTCACAAAAATTTTGAACGACTCCATTATCTTGACTACATTCATCGTGGTTATACGCTTAAGGAATTAATTTTTAATCTTTTTAATTTTAAAATTCTAATTATTGAAAAATGATTTAGAGTCAAAAAAATTTTGAATGACTACATTCATCGTGGTTATACGCGTAAGGAACTAATTTTTAATCTTTTTAATTTTAAAATTCTAATTATTGTTCCAAATTTTAATAAAATTTTACCCCGTGAAAAAAGATACAAATACCCAAATACAGCTACTTATTTTGGTTTGATAGTTTATTACACCGTGAATAGGCACAAAGGAGAATCAATTTAATATGTCAAAAGTTACACAAAGCAATGACTTGTCCGTACGTATATATATGGCAACCGTGATACAATTGTTTTAAGGGTCCCGCAGATAACTTCTACGGAGAAGTCTAAATTTTATATTGCAAATTGAGAGCTTTCCTCACGAAAATGGCATGTAGAAGCTTTCGGTGACGGTGTAAGCATGCTGAGAGATGGTTTCATCGGATAATAAAAACTATTAGAAAAGACGACAATTTTGGTCTTTTATTTTTATTTTTGAATTGAGTAGTAATTTTTTTAATTAAATCATACGTGACATGTCCCGGAAGTCCTCATACTCTTTGTTTATCCTCTACAATTCATTCCCCACTAAACTCCAAAGGTTAAAGATTATTGAGAGGGAAGAGTCAGATATAACTATTTCTAGGCATCTCTAAGTAAGAACATTCATTAATCGTCTTTCTTAAATATGCTTATCGAATTTTATCAATTATTTGGAGTTTGTTTATGCTCTTTGCCCCACATTAATGAATTAGAAAATATAGCAACCGAAAGAAATTAGAGTTCTTTTATATTTTTCCTAAGATTATCTTATATATTGTAAATCTTTTTTTGGATTCGAATATATCACTGAAATTTTTATAATAACATCAACACAACACTTACACAAGAGGAGTGTTTCGGACACGCGCCAGCACAAACATGCTAGAGAGGCATCCGATCGGTATTTGTCCATGTGTCCGGAGTGTGTAACACATGCGTCAAACGTGTCATCCTGCCCCGCACCACTGTTCATAGTTAGGCGCGTGTGGCGTACATGCCAGAAGGTGAGACACACCCTCACTGAAAATGACAATTTTTGACAATTTTTGGGTCTATTTTTACCCTCTCGAGTTCGTTTTCACCCTGTTTCTCAAGGTTAAATACATGTATACTACTTTCATGCAATAAAAAGTAAAAAAAATGAGAAACTGAAATTAACTCTCTGAAAACCTTATGGAGAAAAATCCAAAAATTTTTCATTTTTAACTACCCGATTATGTCACCGCTCTGATATCACGTGTAATACATAACGATACCCTAGTTACGTATCTCAAAGCGAACGTGAAAGGGAAATAAATGAAGAAATGCAAAAAAATACCTAATTTCGGTTCTATAACTTCAAATAAGCTTTCAAAAGCCGAACCGAGCGCGAATCTACCACCGTCTTCACGGGAACCACTCACCGGGATGCGATCAATGTCTTTCTACAGTTTTCTCAAAATGTAAGTTCTCTTAATGGGTCAGAGAATCCTTATGCTTACGAATGACATTAGCAATTACAGAAGACTTTAATTTTTATATATAGCTTTCATATCGGGCTTGCCCATCACAGGCTTGATATGGGTCCGGTCTATACTGATCAGGATCCATTTTTCACTTGAACTTTGACCAATTGATTTAGATCATTTATTGAGCCACTTTGTAACATAGCACTCTTATAGAACATATTCTCGACATACCAGAGGATATTCAAGAACATACCCTATAGGAATGACACGTTAGGACAATCGCATTAACACATTTTAAGGCATCACACATATCATAAGAAAACCAATATTTATTTTAGCCCATTTCATTAACAAACATATCCAGTCATAAATGTCATTACATTTCAAAATTTACATTTACATTATACAATAGTTGAAAAATGTTGTTCTTGATGTGTAATGACTATAGACATCTACAGGTACAACTGATCCCAACCACTATCTCATGTCTAGATGCAGTAGCTATACTTCGACCAGACTAGTTCGATCTCTTCTGAACCTGAAAAATAATGTTGCAATTTTGATGAGTTTGTGAACTCAGTGAGCGAATCATCATCGATATACTCACACTAGTTAGAACATAAAGTCAAGTATATAGCCAATTTCAAGAAGTTAACACATCATCCAGCATCAAATCCCATATCACATTTTTTCATATTTCATCAAGTACAAGTGCAATATATATACAAACATTTAATATGCACATGTGACTTCATTTTCATTTTACTTTATTGTGACTAAGCGCCTATTTACTGTCTCGTATCTATTGTGAATACCGGGCTCATTTCATTTATTGTCCCGTATCCGTTGTAGATACCGGGCTCATTATTAACTGTTCCTATGGCTCTTTGTACACAATTCCTAAGCTTAAAGCTTTCTTTCACGTTGGTCACTCTAGTCACAATTCCTTTATCTGATCATGCATATCAATGAAATGGAATGCAACAATTCATATAATATGCTATTAGTACTTTTCATTCAATGTGTTCATGTCATTTATCACATTCTTTGGACCTGAGTCCGGCATTCAACATTCAGTTAAGTACACATTCCATATTTCACATACATAAGTATCAAACTCCTCAGGCCAACAATATCCGAAATCATATCAGTCATGTAAGTAACCATTCAATAACTGAAAGTTAACCAAAAACAATTCAATCATAGTGAGAAAATTTTAGGTCAATTCACAGTACACTCCAAAAAAACTATTACCTTGATGATCCAGCAATGTTTAGCTGTTGACAATCATGACGCGCGTTTCTCTTCATGCATACACACATAGTTCACAAATCACTAACTTGATTAATCATATGATTATTCAATCATTCACATATATTTATGTCATGTTTCAATGCATGCTCAATTGACTTTTGGGTATGTATTCATATATAAAGATCTTGACCATTCAAATATTATAGCTTATGTGCTACTATTTTGCAATCAGATTTATACCTTAAGTAAGCTTAATTTATTCCCATTTCATCATTCACACATTCACCAAACCTTTCTGGCAATGTATCTTCAGACAATTTCCCAATTCTCATTCATTCATACCTAGTATACATTACTCATATCCTTTGGATCATATTTGCATTCATAAGAAC
>JAOTAY010000006.1:6514659-6525874 GCA_025629805.1 Erythroxylum baracoense
ATTTTTGATATTAGTTTTACTTATGTTATAATCCATACAAAAGATTTGGTTAGATATATTTTTATTTATGTTTCATATAGTTTAAAATTATATAATAATTAAAATTATTTTATGTTATCAAACAATCTATTATATAAAACTCTTTCAAAAACGCTCCTTTTTAAACGACAGTCCAACTAACATCTTAGAAAAGTTCTTCTAAGAAAAATTCTAACAACAAAAATTCTACTTACATAAGCTCATCCAATCTTATTTATATATAGGTTGGAGCTCGCCCGGTAATCCTTGAAATACATCCTGTTAAGTCTAATTCGTAGGCGGAATACTTACTAGGGAAAGGTGCCTGTTATTCAATCACAGCAGATGAATGTGTACTTCAAGTCTGTATCCATACTATTACTTAAATCAACAATTTTGGCGGATGTGTATGGTGCTATTGAATAGAAGAATAGAATAACATTTTCTTTAACGACTGCTTTTGTATGTAGCTGCTGCAATCGCTCTTTTAACGCTTATTTTGGCTTTTTGTCATCGGTAAGCTCTGTCAATATGTCATTTCTCATTATCGATGGCTCGCTGAGAGAGGTTCGTTTATGACATTGTAGAGAGCACTATAATCCGTCATTTATTAACAGTCTCTTACAGTCTACATAATTCTCCAACAGTGCTTGTTATACTTTATTTTTGTCTTGGGAAATAAACTTGAGATACCCTTTTAAATTTTTGTCGATGATGTTTCTGAAGTGTATAAATTAAGATTAATAAGAGCTTATCACAGCAAGTCAAAAGCTTTAGGTGATGCTAATGACTTGAATGGGTGTCATTATCCTTATTCCATGGTAATATGGTCTATGTCCAAGGCTGTACAAGCCTAGTGCCAACTTGATTTCAATCTAAATGTTGCGTAAAGTTTATGATTTGCTATATATGTGTGTTTGCTATTTAAAAGCAAGAAAGGAATAGTTTCCATTCCATGGAAGTTCTTTGTCCTTCAATTCTATGTGACGAATCTGAGCCATGTGCTATGGCTCTCTAGGGTCTAATTTAACTCGGAAAGAGGAGGTAAGTGGAAGCTTGGAAGTGCTTACGTTGCATTACATTATCATTACGGAGAAAAAAAAAAGGAACAGCAATCAATAATCCAATATATATAGGTGATTAAAAAGTCAGAAAAAAGAACAATTGCCCATCGTGAAGATCCTAAACAAAATAGGAAAGAAAATCGAAATAACCTCTTATGAGATGATTGGAAACATTTTATGTAATTAAAATGATATTTGGTTTGGGAATCATTTTGGTAACTAAGGGGGTGTTTGGTTTGAAGGTTTGGTAACGAAAGAATGGAATAATTGTAAAAAAAACAGTGTTTGCTTTAGAGTTTTCAATTTCAAAGGAATTGATTTATCCCATTAAATTTGGGAATCTACTAAACCCATCAAAGGAGTGGGTATCGAGTTTTCATTTCAATATAAGTTTTTATCACGTTTATTTTTTACTCTTTTATCTCCAGCCTTTGCCCTACCATCCTCTTTACTTAATTCTTTACAATCTCCTATTTTCCCTTATCGCGTCTCATCAACGAAGGAATTTTTTATTTTGCACCTCCAGGTATTAATGCAGAAACTCAAGTTATAAACTAAACATCATTCGTTTATTTTTATATCCATCTCTATCTCCTTTTACTATTATACCTATATTCATAGCCAATTTCGTACTCAAACCAAATGCCTCCTAAGTGTTAAATGGTAATTATGGGGAGCCAAATTTTGTCATCGCAGCCAGTGGAAATTCGATGTATCAAATGATTGACCATGGACAAACCTTCATCCTTGTAATATTCTTATTTAATATACCTAGAAAGGTAAGCAGAGAACATAATCATAGTCATGGAAAAGGCGATTCCCTTTATTGATTTCCTGGAAAACTATATGTCTCGACAAAATTTAGGGAATAACTTTTGCTACAAGAATTATTCAATAATCAAGGTCTTTGTGTGTTCCAAGGAAGTCCAAAACATGGAGATAAAGTTACGCTACTCTCTTAGTTGTAATTTAGCAAAGTCATATTGGGATTGACTTCAACCATTGTTTAGAGAAAGTTACACCTCTCTTAATTGTAATTTAGCAAAATCATATTGAGATTAACTTCAACCATTGTTGAGCAAAACTTTTAGCAGTAACATTGGACTTCAACCCACTGTTTCTAATACGTTTGTTTTTATAAAAACTAATTTAAATTTAAAAATAAAATTAGAGTCCTGCCAAATCCAACATTACGACACAAAGTCCATCAATACTATTATTCAGTTTAACATCTGAATAATAGTATCACTTCATTTCTTACCCTACAGGCTTACCAGTGGAAGTGCACAGTTCTCAAAAGTTCAGTGTGCCATTATAGGCCTATACTTAGCGTATGTATTCTCATAGTCTCCTGGGTGGATTTGTTCATTGCAGCGAAACAAGGAATATGTCGAAAAACAAAATTATTCCATAATACCACGTTAGGAACCTTATCAGGGTATAGGAATGAGCACGATTTGAGTTGAACTTATAGATTCAAATTAGTGAGGAAGTTTTAAATTGGATAACTTGAAACCTAATTTTGTTATTTGTAAAAAAAAAAAACTGTAACAAATCTTGAATAGGTTCCAAATGACAATAATTTACTACTTTAGATTTGACAGGTTGAGGTTATTAATGTAAAAAAATGGATATTGCGGGTCCTAAACCAGGTTAATGATTTAATAATCCTATTTTTCTTTATTTTCCAAGATAAATGAAAACCAAAGGAAATTTCACTTATTAATTTATATGTCCAGCTGGTTTTTGGGAGCGCAATGAATAACCAACGGTCCTCGTTTTTACGACAATTATTCCCAAATTTAGGTTGTGAAAATAGTCTCTTTATAAAAATACAAAGAAGATATTGTGTATATCGTAATGTTTCCCAAACTCTTGAAAAACAGGAAGATACGTTAACTTTGGACTCCTTCACAAGCTTGTCTTTTGAATTGGCTTGTACACGACTATATCCCGAGTTGTTGCTGTATGTATATATATATATAAACAATCTCATCAACATGTATGTGTCCTATTAATTTCCTTAGGTCACTTGAAACCAGGTCGATTGAATAACTACTCAGTGAAAGCATCAGTACCAATTTGATTATTATATTCGTCAGTATTTGTTGCTTTCCATAATGTAGAGCTTAATATTGGACGCTTTAAACCATTCAGCAGAAGCGAGGTCTGAAGCGAACCATTTTTGTTTCTTGTAGTACAAGAAATTCACATCTTTTTTTCAAATTCAATACCTCACTTAAGTTCTAATCTTTTCTCCATATACTGCCACTCTTTAAACTTCTTTTTCATACATATTCGGTGAATTTATATACAAGATAACGACGGAAAAAAGAACAGAAAAAGTTTCCAGAAAAGGTATGTGATAGTAGCAGAATATGGCCATGCCAAAATTCAAGGATTTAATGATTTGGTATCGAATCTTGTGGGTCATTAGTGGAGAAAATATGTTTGAATTTAGTATATAATAAATAATAGAGAAATTTAGTAGATGATCGAGGAGAGTCTACATAAACACCTAATATCGGAGATTAGAAGGGAAAATCGAGAGGATGGTTTGATGTCCTTTTCTTTTCTTGAACATTTATGACATGACCTGCAACCACGAGAACTCCAAGCACAGAAAGAGCAAAAGGTTGTAGGAGAAAACCACGGGCTGATTCTCGCCAACAAGCCGACAGTAGGCGGTTTCGCAACTGTGGTTTTCTTACCAGTCTCTGTCTGTCTCTGAATACTTTACCGCCCACAATATCAAATTAGGGTTTAGGATCTACCTAAAAACCACTCTTTGTATTTGTCAGGTAGTGTTTTGTTTTCTACCACAATCAATGCTATAGGGGTCCATTGCATTGCCTATGTATAGGGGTGTATGCATATAATATGTATATTTGTGTTACAGTGAAGTACGTACGTGCAGGGTAAACAGCTTTCCTCTGGAACTGACGAGTAGGTATCGTCTTTTTCCTCTTCCATGGGCATGACCTGAATGTGCTTAATGAACGTAGTGTGAGTCATTGTGCAGAGGTAAGTACTTTGTCTTTCTCTTCATCTGTATTAAAGGCAATATTTGGTATTTGGCTTTGGGGGAAGAGAAAACTGGAATCAAATTCACGAAAATAACTAAATGGTGGCATAAAGTGACTTAGCCATCGTGAGTCTTTTCCCTTGTTATGAGAGGGCAACACAAGGTAAGTAGGTAACCTGCGATTCAAATGGTACGTGTGGAATTTTAGATGAAGTGTTATTTTGAGTTTGGATTCTTGGAGGACTCTTCAATTATTTAAAGTGTTATTTATTGGTTGTAGTTTATCTTAAAATTGCAAATACTATATCTGAATTGATGCTTCAATTGATATCAGATTTTATTTTAAATAAAAATTTTAAAATTATAAAATAATATCTTAATTTTATATAATAAAAATTAAAATTTTATTATAATTTAAAAATATACTTTTTAAAGGACAATTAGGTATTTGAAAATTCTTCAGGAAGAAAATTTTTAAATTTAAAAATTGAAAAATGAATTGAAATTAGTTTAAAATTGAAAATAAGAAATAAAAATATGCTGATATTTAGTAGATCATTAAACTAAATCATACGATCAAGACCCTTCATGACCAATGACCTTTTGATATTTTCAATATTTTCTTAAGGAAATCCTACGCCTAAAGTAGAAATAAAGATGGACAGAAAATAAGGGGAAAAGTGGCTGGTGATTTGATATTCATTTTCTTCTTGGAAATAGAAAAGGCGTGTTACTTGAGATAAATATTAGCACTTCTTTGTTAATTTGGATTTGAGATTTTTGTGGTCTATTGATGTTTGCAGGTTTGTTTTTAAAGCTGGAAGAGTTGTATGGGGCATCACTCATCAGTAATCCTACATTGCCAGTTGCTAACTGAGGATTTGGATATTCTAGCATCGATCATCTCCGATGAAGATCAGTCTAATATTATCGACGACTACACTCCAAAAGTTCAGTCGAAATCATCTTTTTAAAGACGAGAGTTTTTTTCTATCTTCAACTAAAAAATTCTTCCTTCTTCTTCTTCTTCTTCTTTGTCTCTATCATCTCTGATCAACTTAATCAAATCATTATCATTTTCATCATTAGAGGGGGGTTTTCCTTTTACCTTTTGTCCCAAATATATATCGGTATTTATTATATCGTCAAAAATTGGTCAGTATGGTACAAAATTTTTGGTATGATCCAATATTACATTCTAATACCACATACTAATTTTTTGTACTATTTTTTGGCTGGTATCAACCAATGCCATACCAGATCTAACATGGATGCTGCCAGAGTTGATTAAATCCTTGATCTGCTAAACTTTTTACTCAGTCCTATATGATTGGAGGGATATTGAATGTACTCAATGAGTTTATTCAAAGCATATTTAAAAAATTAGTGATTATAAAATTTCATATTACGGAAAGAAATTGAACTATATATGATTAAAACATTAATTATTCCGTAATTTTCACTTTAGATAGTATGAGTTATACAAAGTATATATTTGTATATTTTAGTTAGCCATGTAAATTAACGGCATTTAATTGTTATTTAATTAAAAATTTGACTTGAAAATTTGTACATGTTAAGAAAAATCTAATACACTTTCAATAAAATTTTTAAAAATATTTGATGAAAAATTTTTTATATGAGTTTTTAAAATTTGAAAATTGTAAAGATCATAGATCGAAATTTTACTAAATTTTTTAGTAATAGAATGAGATGTGCAAACATATATTTTCATATATTTGGAACATATTGAATAAGTTGTTTAAATATCGAAATTTTCAAGGTAACTTATAAAAAAATGATAAAATTACAAGAAAACATCATAAAAAGTCAATATACCTAATAGACGAGGCTTCATACTTTGGGAGAATTTAGAGAGAGTCATAACGTGCCTGTAACTTTATGATCATAAAAGAACAATTTTACAAGTTGCTCGAAGGCTCATCCTAAAAAAATTATATTTATTTAAAAATATAATTATTTATGATGAAAAAAGAAATTTATGGGAATTTTTAAAAGTTTTTGAGAGTTATAACTTTTACGGTTTATATTCCATAAAAAATAAGCTGATAATTTCTTTCCATTCTCTTGTATTTTCGATATTTAAACAAAGTATATATGAAAAACTAAACAAAATATCACTTTGTTGTATCTAAGAGAAGAAACGAAGGACGTGTGGGTTCACGTTCAATGCAAACAAAATAGTGTGACGGGACTGACGTCAATCTGCTCGTGCTCGCGTAGAGCAACAGTTCCTAGCTCTCTGCCTGCAACTGGTTGGAAACGAAACTTAAACAAACCAGACGACAAATACAACTTGAGGACCAACTCAATACCAGTTAGCTCTTCATTCAGACGTTTCTGATGTCCAAATCATTTTATTGAGTTCAATCAGTTCGCTGTTCGTGAGTTGTTGTCCCTGTCTTCGCTGAGGTAGAATTGATGATGATGATGATATGATACCTTCGCCCCAAGACAATATCCAAAAGTATATGGTTGACCGCAGGTTTCAAACTAATGAAGTCGGCATACTTCTTTGTCCCGTAGGATATATAATAATTAATCCGAGCTGTCTTACTACTGAAAAGAACATGTGATTCTAGTAGCTCTATCGGTGGTGATGGAATTTCAGTGGAAAAGTGATAGAGATTTCGTCGCTGTAATCAAATACCCCCTTGCAATACAATTTGTTTTATTACAAAGCAATGATTAAAATAGAATGCTTTCTCTTCTATTGACGTGGACTTCAAATGCAGATATAATTGTATATTGCATGTATAGCTGTTAATGTGGATGCTCTGTTGTATCATGTATGGCGGTGATGCGTAAATGAATACAACACAAACTATTGAAAGTCAGAGTGCTAACACCAATGGACTTGAGACATAAATCCACGTTTAGGTCGGATTTCAATCTATATTAGAACATAATATGTGAAAGTCCCGAAAGATGTAGTTTTGCAAAGATCTTGGTTCTATCGCAGTTATTTTGAACTGTTTCAGTCAGTTCTTTGATATAATTATATAAAGTATTGTGTCAGCAAATGTTAATTTTTCATAAAAATGCAAACAGAAAAATTAAACAAGCAATAAACAAACTAACAACTAAGATTTGGTAACGTAATTCGGCATACTTTGCCTATATCTACGGGGCTCTCACTCATCTTAATACTTTTACCAAAAAGCAATAGTTTTATACAAGACTTTACTGAGCCGACACTACTCAACCTTTAATACTATTTACTCTTCCTCACCCGTAAAAGTATTTCACTTTCAATAATATGACCATTTTGTGCTAATCTCAACAGAGAATTTTCATAACAATGTTTGATACTAAAGATGAGAATAAGACAACTCAAGGGGTTAAATCAATAAAGGCATAGACAAAAAATAAAACACTTGAGATAAAAATACTCCCCTAAATATGTAGCTTTATCAATCGAGAATATGGAAAGTCTTCCACCAAGAATTCTGCTGTGAGCCCTCAAAATAATCACTAAAGCATCCCATGCACAATAGCAACAAAACTCATCAAACAAACAATCGTCTCATCACTGAAACGTCACAAATAATAGAGCTTTAAACCACACCAGTCTATTGGACCTTTTACAACATAAAAACAATAATTGGACAGCCTAAAAAATTCACACAACAAGGAGAGAAAAGGCAACTACCTAAGATGGAAAAAAATCACTTAAAAATTCAATTGCCTTAGTAACACAAATCATCGAAATAGGCTGCCAAATATAGCCCAAAAATCACCAAAAAAATAAACACATTATCCTTATTAAGATATGGTGATATTATCCTAAGTAAATCCTATCTTCACTAAGATTTTGTCCTTCATGCAACCTTTTGCTTCAAGAATCCCACTTAAAGTAGATAACTTATCATAATGATATTTCATATATATTCAACTATTTCCAATTACGAATAATACCTAAAATTAAGTAAAAAGATATCGTAAAAAATATCTTAACAATCTTTCCCTTTTTGACATTATTTGTCACATATGAGAATTCCCACTTAAGAAGATAATTGGACACTCCCTTTTAATCGAACATCAAGTTTACATAAATAATTGTCAAGTTCACATAAGCTGAAAATATCCAAAAAATAACCAAAGAAACAATAATCCCAAATAAACAATTATCCAAACATCCAAATTTCGCCCCTTGGGACAAAATGATGCCAAAAAGTAAGGCTAATTAAGAATTAGTTGAGCGACGAAGAACCCTCTGCTTGAGTTGATGAAGTGCATCTAAATCTGATCAAATTCAACAAATACTACAACAAAATGTGGAGTTTAAAGAAACAAAAGGTAAAGTTTTTAGACACTTTTTTGCGTCTTAAAAATAATTTTAGACGCTTTATAAAGCGTCAAATAAACAAGTATCAGAAAAACTATTTTCGACAGTTTTCTTAAACACAGTTGCGTCAAAAAAATATACATTTTTTACGCATCTAAAAGTCGAAAATCTATTTACACATAGATGCGTCGAAAACATACATTTTCGACAGTTTTCTTAGACACATAAATGCTATTTTAGACGCTTTATGTAAACTTTTAGATGCTTTTCTGTGTCGATATTTTTCACTTTTAGACAGTTTTTATATAAAAAAATTTCATCGTTTTTAGTCCAAAAAAGCTTACAATTTGCTTTGTGCATCTTTTTTAAAATTTGTGCATCTTTTTAAGATCACTCACATGCGTATTATTATAATAAATTTTACAAATTAATCTAAAATATAATAAATTAACACTTATGTTAATAAATATTATATTACAAATATTTATATGTATGTAATAACACAAATTAGCTAAAATAGATTCATATAATTTAAACTACATGAAGCACAAATCTCAAGATTATAATTATTACAGTTTTTATTTTAAGAATAACATAGCACTTAAGGGATAAAGCATTATTACAGATATCCATAAATCCACAGCCCTTCTTTCTTTTCCAACTCCTTTAACCTTTCCTCCTCTGGGTGTACCATCCAATGTGAAGAAGATTGAGCAAGCTTGTAGAATTCGTTTTCCATGGGGTATATATGATCTTCTATAAACTTGATTAATCTATTCCTCAGGTCTTGAACCTTTTTACTAGGAACAAACTTCCCACTCTCATTTGAGGGGCCTTGATGAATGCTCTCACCATATGGTTTCATATAATCTCGTGCAACTGGAAGTCAATAGCAAAAGAGAAAAGTATCTTAAGCAAAAATTTTGATTAAAAGGTTCTATTGCCTTGATTAATAGGTGGATGTTGTTTACAAATAAATTAAACACACTTCATGGTCTAATAATTTGCTTCTCGATTATAGCCACACGTGACATAATATAGGAGATCCAAAATCAAAGTCAAGATGTTATTGATAACAGTTACAACAAGGAAAACTAGGCAAATTGCTATACTTCCTGTCTGCTTCCTTCAACAAACATGTAGATGCAATCCATTTTGAAAGGAAAATGTTTCACATAGAAATGTTTCGTGACTTAAACTTTTGTACTTCAGCATCAAACACTCCGCCCCTTCCCCATCTTTAGAAAAGGAGAAGCATAAAGTGAAGAATAGTAAAAAGAGAGTATCATAAGAGAAAAATCCCATAAAGAATACAGCTCAACCAAACCTATACTAGCTCACCTTATTATTTAAGATACTGCAGTATGGTAAATCACCTCATTAAATTAGTTCTATGGATATATTTCAACATGGTTTTCTACATCAATCACTAAAGTAGAGTAAAACATCATAAATACTATCTAATACCAAATGAACGAAGACAATTGTAAGATAGAAATGATTTAAAGCATTTGGAGAATCATATACAAGCGAGACATAAAGCAATGAAGGCACTTGGTTAATGGTAGAAGCTACCAGATGGAGGGTGATCAGGAAGCACAGACTTTCTTGATATATAATCCAACGCTGAGTCTATAAGACAATTTGCTAGAGTTCCTACATTTTGAGCACGCTCTCCTCCTAAAGCATTACCCTATAAACAGTGTAGTGATCATTGTTGTGTTAATGCATTGAACTTTAATGATAAAAATGTCTGTATCAAAATTTGGATAAAAAATAAAATTTGCATATAGAAATTACCATAATACAACGACTATGTACTCCAACAAAGATTAATGCTCCACGGAACAAACCAAAGGCAACATAGAACTTCTACAGATTGGCAGGCCAAGCTTTACTCTTAAGTGGAAAAGTCTAGTAAAAGTAAACAATAACAAATTTAGTTAAGTTGACATAAATCAGAAAACTACCATAAGCCTCTACTAGAGGAAAAAAATGTCAACAAAAGACGAGAAAGCCTTCATGATTATATATTAAATCATGGTATACTAATCTTGGAAGCTCACAAACACTTAATGTGAAGAGAATGTGCGGAAAAAAAAAGTTTTGGAGCAAATAGTATGTGTACAAGTCCTTTTCCTGAGATCAAAGGCTCAAAAGAAATGGACCAATAGAATGTGTACAAGTCCAAGGGAATATTTCGACAAACAAATCACATCATAGAGCAATGAGTCTTACAGATGCAGAGCAGTATCCTCCCAGATATTTTGCTAGGGAAGGAATCCCTTCTAGAATTCTAGTGACTTCTCAACCTTTACCTAGTTGCTTTTTGGAAATATCAACATCTATATTATAGTGATGCCAAGAGAAAGATGAAAAGAGGAAAAAAGAGAGCTTGGAGTTGTCATTAAGAGGAACTAAAGCTTTTGACATCTAAGGAACAGATACATCCTTGAAAAGAAAGCAAGATCTGTAAAATTTTAGGAAGGGGAGAGTATAGAAACAATGCTTCTTTAATGCAAAAACATAAAATTGTGATTATTTGCTCTGTTCAGTACCATGCAGCTGTATGTAATACCACACATTTAGTTTCCAATGGTAGATAACTCCCAATCAAGAATCCCAATCACTCGATCCTGGAGCATGTAGAGTATCATATCGGGTTTACTTATCATTATCATTTAATTTGAAGAATCCTCAATAGTAATGTGATTCTGTAACTATTGAGATAGCTCCAACATCTTAGGATATCTTGGAGATTTGCCCTCTCCAGTTGATGCAAGGTATTGTTTGGTCCAT
>JAOTAY010000006.1:6525974-6550186 GCA_025629805.1 Erythroxylum baracoense
CTATGAACCTCTCCAATTCAAATTATCATTCACTTAAAACACTTTTTCTATAACACACAATTATTCACAATTAAACCAGGATATGTCATGAATGCATGTACAAACATTTACATGTGCAAAAATTCTCTATTTACTATTTATGTGCCTAAATGAATGCATGAATATGAAAAAAACACTTTAGACAGTCCTAACCCATTCCATATTACCAAAATACCCTTTCCAATTGGTGAGGGGATGTTACATTCTATGTTGTTGTCTTCTTGGTCACCTTGATCTTGACATTGTGTTTGCTTGCTTGGAAGGCTAGATTGGCTTGTTCATTGAAGTAGGAATTTGAGTTAAACATGATAGAATGTATTCATATAAGTTTTATGATAATTGAATTGGCATGAAACATGTGTTATGATGCTGGTAATTAAGTGCTGGGAAAACAATGCTTATATGATAATTTCTGTTTTGGTTTTGATGCATGAAGGATTATAGTGTGAGCTATCAAGTGAATGGTTTTGAGTTGGAATTGAACATGAATTTGATAAGGGATTGAAGCATATATAAGTTATAATTGAGATATGATTTATGGATTGAAATGAAGGCCTTTAGAATTTGGAATGAAGGTGTTAAATCTGGAAATTCGCAGGAAAATAGGGTAAGGCACGATTGTGGTACCCACCCCACGATCATGGGTAGATGTAGTAGCATTTGTCACAATCGTGGGCAGTACTCAAGAAGGGAAAATGTTGGTTCTAGACAATTGTTGGACTATATATGGTTATTGGACTATATATGGTTAAGGTACTTAATAATGGTTTAATTAAACTTAATTGAGGTTGAAAATGGAACTAGATGTTGTTAGATTAATTAAGTAGAAGTTAATCTAGTTATGGACTATTAATTGAGGTAATAACTTAAATACTTTGTGATTATTGTATAAAGTGTTTAATGTTAAAATTTATGGTATTTTCAAGATGACTGTGTTCTTAAGAATACAAATGTGTTCCAAGGGTTTTATATTATGTGAATTGGATATGGGTGTTCGTGTATTGGGAATTTCTATGATGATCTATAATATGTAATGAATTAATGCTTCATTGATATATTGATGCAAATTCTTATGTTTATAAGGCATATTAAGTTTGATCAAAAGGGAGTGAATATGTTCAATTTAAGAAAAATGTAATAGACATATATTATATACTGCATTATTTACTTACAATTTTGAAATTTGAATTGATTGTTTAAAGCTGTTAGTCCTAGTCTTGGGTAAATAGGCATGCTTAGAAGGGTCTGCAGCTACTCTTATAATACTAAGGTGGCTTCTGATATTGACATTTTGATGTCCCCTAATATTGGCACTTCGGTGCCTTTTGATACTGAGATATAAGTCTCTTATGATTTGTGATACCAATCATAGGTATCTTTTGTTCTGGTCTCATTACCCACTCCTGTAACAAGGATTAGTAGGCTAACATGTTTTGTATTTCGATACATTATTAGTTTTGATATAAATAAGTTCTTATCTGATACAAAATAAGCTTTGATTTGATACAAAAAATATTCTGATATGTTACAAGCCATATTTGATCTGAAGGGAATATATCCTATTCTGATATTCAATTCTGACACCTGTACATTCTGCTTTGATATTTATTTATTTTTTTGATGCAAGAAGATTATGTATTGATGAATCATAATTTGTTTAAGGACATATTGTTTGGATTAATCTGTAATATGAATAATTAAAGATTATTGTGATTTGATTTGATTTAGTATACATCAACATTAGACAATTGTTAGTAACAGTCACGATTATGCATTATGTTTAGTTATTCCCCACTAAGCTTTATGCTGAGAACAGTGGTTTTGCCTCCGTGTAGGTTCTGATAACAAGATTTAAGGACTGGGACAAAGACTACTACAATGGCCAAGAAGAATGTGTTCTATTTTGGAAATTGTTTTGTTAGAGTTTTTAATTTGTCTTGAGTTGTATTAAATGTAATGAGACATATTGTATTTTGATGTAAATTGTTTGTCATAACCTTAATATAGGTTGGCTTTGAATTTATGGCATGTATTACGATAAGCATAGTGTGTAAGATATGTTCTGCTTATAAAATAACATCTTATGATATGTAACGTATGAATGCTTGAGTTTCTGGAAGTGCTTTAAAATGTTTGGTACATTTTAGTTCTGTTTTGTATTGCATTTGCATATCCTTCTAGGGGGTATGTGGGTGTTACATTATTCAGTATCAGAGCATGGTTTAGGCGATTTTGTTTTAACCAGTGCTTAACTATTGCTTATACTTGAATATAAGAGTTGTGTTTGGCCTAATACAGAATGTCCCATGTTTTGGTTTTAAATTTGATTATGGAAAGATCTCAAGAAGTTGTTAATGAGGTTGCAGAAAGTAATAATCTTCTGCGATCTCGTCCATCTATATCAGAACCCATTGGGGCCAATCAAGGTGAAGCTGAAGTGCTAGCACCTCCACCTCCAGCTCAGGGGGAGGCTTTGATTAAACTTTCACAAGATATGATAATGTTATTACATCATATAACCATACCTAAAGCTCTGGTTGATCAGCTGCGGAAGTATGGAGTTGAGGAATTTACTGGAACATCTCTGAAGGAGTTTGAAAATGCAAAATTTTGTTTAAAAAAAGTGAAAAAGTTGTTAGATGAAATTAGTTGCCCAAATGAATGGATGGTGCATTGTGCTATCTCCTTTCTTCAAGGAGTAGCCTATGAATGGTGGAAGTTTGTTATGAGAAATGCTCAATTACCTTAGCTTCTGACTTGGGATTTCTTTTCCTAAGAGTTTAAAGCCAAGTATGTGTTTGAAGCCTATAGAAAGGAGAAATGGAAGTAGTTTCTAAACCTAAAGTTGAGAAACCTATCTGTTGCTGAGTACGACAGAGAATTTAATCGACTTAGTATGTATGCACCTGAACCTATACTTATTGAGGAGTTCCAGTTTCATTAGTTTGAAGATGGTTTAAATAATTCAGCCAAAGAGCATTTGACGGCAATTACTCTCTTGCAACAAGTGATTTACCATCAACTGGTACAAGCTGCCATAAAGATAAAGAAGCAAGAGATGGTTAGGAGAGAAAAGGGTCAGCGAAGAGGTTTTATTAGAGTAGGTCAGTTCTTAGTTAAGAGGAGTTGTGAAGGTGCCTCCATTGCTTAAGAATTTACTCAGGGATTTGTAATTAAGGGAAAGCAACAGGATTTTCCCTTATCAACTGATTTTGTTAGGGGTTATTCTATGGGCTGAGGTTCAAGTGTTCCAGAGTGCCCTCATTGCTCTAAACATTATAGGGTACTTTTGTAGAGCTACAGGTGTATGTTATCGATATGGTAACACTGAGCATCTAATAGCCAATTGTCTTATGAGACAGCCTCAGACATCACAAGCTAGTAGAGAGGTTTATTATACATTTATTGGAAATAGAGGACACAGTAGAGGTCGTGGAGGATTTGAACAGGTTAGACCTAGTACCATATCAAAAACTGTTCATCGACCTGCTGTACTATCTGCTATAGTTCGAACTTATGCTTTGAAAGCTCGTGAGAATTAGGATGCACTTGAAGTCATTGCAGGTAATATTTTTCTCCTTAATTCTGAAATGCATGCTTTGATTGATAATCTGTGTTGGAGAATTTTATGATAAAGTGATGCTTGTAGATTAGTTAGAGTATTATATTTATGTAAATAGTCCTCTAGGTAATAGTGTGTTAGTTAATCAGGTGTATAGAAATTGTCCTGTGATGATATAAGGAAATGATTATGTAGCATATCTAATTAGATTGTCTTTTCATGAATTTGATTTGATTTTAGGTATGGATTGATTATTTAAGCATCAGGAAATAGTTGACTGTAGTGCTAAGACAGTTATGCTTAGTAACCCTGATCAATTTAAAATAGTTATGTATGGCATCCGCACTGGTTCTCTAGCTAATATATTATTTACTATGCAAGCTTGGAAGTTCCTTAAGAAGGGGTGTGAAGCTTATCTAGCTTTTGTGATTGATTCTAAGAAAGAGAGTGTTAAATTGTAAGATATTCCAGCGATGATTGAATTTCCAAATGTGTTTCCAGAAGAGCTACCGGGACTTCCTCCTAAAAGGGAAGTAAAGTTTTCTATTAAAGTTATGCCTAACACTACTCCTATATCTAGAGCACCGTACATGATGCCTCCTACTGAATTGAAGGAGTTAAAGGTTTAATTGTAAGAGCTACTAGATAAGGATTTCATTTAACCTAATGTTGGTACTCTTTAGATATGCATTGATTACAAGCAACTGAATAGAGTCACCATAAAGAATAAGTATCCATTGCTAAGGATGGAAATTCTATTTGATCAATTGAAAGATGCATGAGTATTTTTAAAGATAGATCTATGATGAGGATACTATAAACATCGGGTAAAGGATGTGGATATTCAGAAGACTACATTCAGGACCTATTATTGACATTATGAATTCTTGGTAATGCCATTTGGGTTAAATAATGCTCCAGTTGCAATCATAGATCTGATGAATAGAGTGTTTAAGCCTTATTTAGATCAGTTTGTAGTGGTGTTTATGGATGATATCCTGATCTATTCTAAGAATAAGCATGCTCATTTTGAGCATCTGTGGGTTATGTTACACTAAGCTAAGTAAGTGTGATTTCTGGCTTCAGGAAGTATCATTTCTAGGAAATGTTGTTTCTTCTCAAGGGAATAGAGTTGATCCCAGTAAGATTGAAGTGATTGTTAACTGGAAGCCAACACAGAGTGTGACAGCAGTGAGAATTTGTCTAGGTTTGGCAGGTTACTATTGTCAATTTGTGAAAGGATTCTCAGTGATAGCATCCCCTTTAACTAAACTACTACGAAAAGGGTGACGTATGAACGGTCTGCTAGATGTCAAACTAATTTTAGTCAATTAAAAAGAATGCTTACTAAAGCTCCTTAATTGGCTCAATCTACTTCGGGTGAGGAATATGTTATATTTAGTGATGCATCTAGAAATGGTTAACTATGTTTTGATGTAAGATGGAAAGGTAGTTGCATATGCCTCTAGGCAACTGAAGCCTTACAAATAGAACTACCCTACATATGATCTTGAACTTATAGCAATAGTGTTTGCTTTGAAAATATGGCAACACTACTTGTATGGTGAAAATTGTAGGATTTTTACTAATCATAAAAGTTTTAAGTACTTGTTTACTTAGAAGGAACTTAATCTAAGACAACAACGTTGGTTGGAATTGTTTAAAGATCATAACTGTATTATGGATTACCATCCTTGTAAGGCTATTGTTGTGGCTGATGCCTTAAGTTAGAAGACTATTTCGACATTGTCAGTGTAGAAGAGTGAGTGGGGACTTGCATATAATAATGCTTTAATAGCTCAATTGAAAGCTAGGCCTAACTTGAGATAAGAAACTTGTGATGCTCAGAAAGTTGATGATAAGCTACAACAACTTATTTTGGCAACTCGAGAAAGCAAACAACTAGATTTTTTTGTGAAAGGAGATGGTGATCTATATTATAAAGATCGATTATGTGTACCAGCTAATGATTAATTGAAGAGAAAGTTATTGTTTGAGGCCTATAATACTGTCTTTACAATGCATCCTGGTGGAAATAAGATGTATCAATATCTAAAGCAACATTATTGGTGGTCAGGTATGAAACATGATGTAGTGGATTATGTATCTAAAAGTTTGACATGTTAGAAGGTTAACGGTGAACACAAAATTCCATCTAGTTTGTTACATCCTATTTTAATTGCTCAACAGGAAATGGGATAATGTTACCATAGATTTTTTCACTAATCTTACTCTTACTAAAAAAAAGCATGATGTTGTATGAGTGATTATTGATAAGTTCACCAAATTTGCTCACTTTCTACCTGTTCATCCTAATTATTTATTAGATAGGCTTGCAGACCTATATGTGAATGAGATAGTGAGGATGCATAGGATGGCACTATCTATCATTTCTGATTGTGCCATCGATTTACTTTGAGATTTTAGAAAAATCTGCAAAAAGCTTTGGGTACTCAAGTCAAGTTCAGTACTATTTTCCATCCTCAAATAGATGGACAATCTGAACTGTTTATTCAAATATTGGAAGATATGCTTGAAGGTTAGCGAGCTAACTTGAATACCAGGAAGCTTAATCATTCTTTCGCTCGTCCCTTTTAGCTTTTCGTCCATTCATTCTTAAACTGAAACCCTTCCTTTGAGGAAGAGTCTCGCAATACGCCTATCACCTATTAAGTAAAGAGAGACTCTTTTCTTTGTTACACTGATCTAGTTGGAGAATTTTTAGTTGCTTTGACCTTTGAGCCTTTTTCTCCTATCTAGTGCTATTACATCTCATACCTATAAGCCATGATTAATTCAAATAGAGGAGTAAGCAAACTCTCGAACCATATTTTTTTACACTTACCCTTTATTCCTAAAGGAGAAAAATGGGGAATAATCCACACAAATCGGGTTTTTTGAGTTATGTGTTAGAACTCCTAAGAAGTTGGGATAGCTATCTTTTTCTGATGGAGTTTGCTTACATCAAAAGTTATCAAATTAGTATTGCATGGAAGCTTATGAATTCCTATATGGTTGGAGGTGTAGAACTCTGGTATGTTGGACTAAATTAAGTGAAATAAAGATGATTGGGCCTAATATTATGAAAGATATTGAAGAGAAAGTTCAAGTTATGTAACAAAGATTGAAAGCTACTAGTGATAGGTAGAAGTCCTATGTTGATTTAGAAAGAAAAGATATTGAGTATCAGGTAGGTGATAAGGTATTCCTGAAAATATCGTCATGAAAACACATACTTCGGTTTAGGAAAAAGGGCAAGCTCAGCCCACGTTATATTGGTCCTTATGAGATTCTTAAGAGAGTCAGACCAGTAGCTTATCAATTAGCTGTTCCTGAAGAATTAGCCATGTTGCATGATGTGTTTCATGTTTTCATGTTGAAACAATATCAGTCTGATGAGACATATAAGATTCCTGTGCAAGAAATTCAAGTACAACTAAATTTAATTTATAAAGAAGGGCCTGTGTCTATTTTAGCCAGAGAAGTCCGACAACTCAAAAATAAGCAAATACCTCTGGTTAAAGTACTCTGGCAATATCATGGACTCGAGGAAGCAACTTATGAGCCAGAGTTAACCATGAAAACTCAATACTCTTAACTGTTCTCATCAGGTATGAATTTTGAGGAGGAAAGTCTTTTAAGGGGAAGAGAATTGTAAGGCCCCAAATTATACCCTAGTTGAAATGTTATATATTTATGAAAGTATATGCGATACGTGTTAAAATTTTGACATGATTATAAATTTCATATGTCTTAAATTTTGGTTTAATGGATCATACTTAGTGTCGAATTAATTAATACCATTAGAGAATTGAGGTATTAAAATGTATATTTGGACTAGAAAAATTGTCAAGAGATAAGACAAGTTGGTAATGAAAATTTATATGACGAAGCCTATACTTTGAATGACATTTGGCAACATTGGTTGTATGACAAGTGGACTAGGAAATAATTGACAAATGGACTAATTATTTAGAGACATGTGGACTAATTAATTGGTGACAAATGGAGCATTTTCAGGAGATTAGCTGCAGCCTAATCCATTGATACATGGCATTACATGCCCACTGAAATCTCTCACTCCCTCTCAACTTCTAAAATTTTGTTTGATTTTGGATCATCTTCACTTGGAATCTTTGTAAGTTACTGCATCAAGAAAGCTAGATCCTGTTATCTTCTATAGTGTTGTCTTCTTGGTCACCTTGACCTTGGAATTATGTTTGCTTTCTTGGAAGTCTGGATTGGCTTGTTCATTGAAGTAGGAATTTGAGTTAAACAGGTAAGGGAAATCTAAAATTGATAGCATGCATTCATACAAGTTTTATTATAATTGAATTGGCATGAAATATATGTTATGATGTTGATAATTGAGTGTTAGAAAAATGATGCTAGTATGATAATTTCTATTTTTGTTTTGGTGCATGAAGGACTATGGTTGTGAGCTGTCAAGTGATTGGTTTTGAGTTAGAATTAGACATGAATTTGATAAGGGATTGAAGCATAGATAAGGTATAATTGAGATATTATGTATGCATTGAATTAAAGGTGTTTGGAATTTGGAATGAAGGTGTTGAATTTGGAACTTCGCAGGAAAATGGAGTAGTCCCACGATTATGGGTAGATGTAGTAGCTTTTGTCATGATTGTGGACAGTACTTAGGAAGGGACAATGTTGGTTTTAGACAATTTTTGGACTATATATGGTTAAGGTACTTAATAATGGTTTAATTGAACTTAATTGAGGCTGAAAAAAAACCTAGATGGTGTTAGATTAATTGAGTAGAAGTTACTCTAGTTATGGACTATTAATTGAGCTAATAATTTAAAAAGTGTAATTATTTAATAATGTGTCTATTGTTAAAATGTATGGTATGTTCAAGATGAGTATGTTCTTAAGAATACAAATGTGTCCCACGGGTTTTATATGATGTGAATTAGATATAGATGTTTGTGTATTGGGAATTTCTATGATGTTATGTAATATTTAAATGACTTAATGTTTCATTGATATATTGATACAAATGCTTATGTTTATAAGGCATATTGAGTTTGATCAAAACGGAGTGAATATGATTAATTTGAGAAAAATGTAATAAAGATATATATGTTATATACTACATTATTTACTTGTGATTCTGAAATTTGAAATGAATTGTTTTAAAACTGTTAAGTCCTAGTCTTGGGTAAATAGACTTGCTTAAAAGAGTTTGCAACTGCTCTTATGACACTGAGGTTTCTTCTGATGACACTTTGATGTCCCCTGATATTGACACTTTGGTGTCCCTTAATATTGACACTTTGGTGTCTTCTAATACTGAGACATAAGTCTCTTCTGCTTTGTGATACCAATCATAGGGATCTTCTGTTCTGGTCTCATTACCCACAATCATAGATATCTTTTGTTCTGGTCCTATTGCGCACTCCTGTAAAAAGGATTAGCAGGCTAACATGTTTTGTATTTTGATACATGTTTAGCTTTGATATAAACAAGTTCTGATCTGATACAAAATAAGCTCTGATTTGATACAAAACATATTCTAATATATTACAAGCTAGATTTGATCTGAAAGGAATATATCCTATTTTGATATCTAATTCTGACACCTGTGCATTTTGTTATGATATTTATGAGTTTTGTTCTGATGCAAGAAGTTTCTGTATTGATGAATCATAATTTGTTTAAAGACATATTGTTTAGATTACCTGTAATATGAACAATTAAAGATTGTTGTGATATGATTTGATTTAGTATATATGAACATTAGACGACTGTTAAAACAGTTGTGATTATACCATTATGTTTAGTTATTCCCCACTAAGCATTATGCTTAGCACAGTAGTTTTGCCTCCGTTTATGTTCTGATAAGAAGATTTAAGGACTAAAACAAAGACTACCACAGTGGCCATGAAGAATGTGTTCTATTTTGGAAGTTATTTTGTTTGAGTTTTTGAGTTTTGTTGAGTTATATTAAATGTAATGAGACATATTGTGTAAATGGTTTATAATGACCTTAATACAAGTTGGCTTTGAATTTATAGGATGTATTATGGTAAGCATAGTGTGTAAGATATGTTCTGTTTATAAAATAGCATCTTATGATATGTAATGTATGAATGCTTGAGTTTCAGTAAGTGCTTTGAAATGTTTAGTATGATTTAGTTCTGTTTTGTGTGGCATTTGCATATCCTTCTAAGGTGTATATCGGTATTACATAGAAACTCAATGACCTCAATTTTACTTCCACCAAATTTGACATCTCTCTTTATTTATTACACTTCCTCTCATATCACTTTCCTTTTAGTCTATTTACATGATATCTTAGTTACCCTTTTTCACTCCCTTTTATTACCTTATATATAATATTTTCTTTATTAAAGTCCCATGAACTATTCACTACTTCCTTAATGTTGAAGCTACCATTACATAAAATGATCTTTTATTTACTCAAACTCAATACACTAAATTCATCCTTCATTGCATGTCTTATCAACTCCAAACTTATTGTCCTGCTAATCACACCCACTCTCACTCCCTCCAAAATTTATAATTATTCTCTTTTTGATTTTACTGAATATCGAAGCACTGTTGATGTTGTTCAATATCTTTGTGTCACTTTAACATTCAATATGCTATTACCAAAGTTTCTTAATTTGTGCATTATCTTACTAGCATTCACTTATCTGTGACTAAGCTAATTATATTATATCTCCGGTCCATTCCCTCTAATGGTGTTCATTTAACTTACACCGCTTCTTTTTCCATACAAGCTTATTGTAGACTAGTCTAGTTCCTAACAATTTCACTCTACATCAGACTATTATATTTTCATTGGTTTTAATCTCATTTCTTAGAATGTAAAAAATAACCCATTGCTAGTAGATATAGCACAGAGGCATAATATAGGAGTATAAACTTGTTGTTGTTAAAATATGTTGGATTAGATCTCTTTTTAGTGAAATGGGTTTCTTTTGCATAAAACCTACACTTATGGAGTGATAATTTTGGTGTCACCTTTCTTTTTGTAGATCCAATTTCTTATGCTGGCACAAAGTATATCAGGCTTGACCTCCATTATATTTGAGACTTGGTCACCAATAAAACTATTTTCATCCATCATATCTCTTCTTCAAATCAATTCGTTGATATCATGACTAAAGCCAAGGCTTTATTTGCACTTTACTGACTTTGAGATTAGCTCACTATTATCAACATCCATAAACTTTAAGGGGCTGATAACATATGCTAATGTTTTACGATTCTAACTATAATTTAGAAATAACACCCTAATAATCCTAATTTAATAGGGTTAATTATAAAAAGTCACAAACTTCACTTAATTTTGCAGTTATAGTTCGAACTTTAAAAAGTGACAATAAAATGCTCAAACTATCAATTTTTTTCAATTCCAGCATGACATTAGTTTCTTCATTAAGTTTATTGACGTGGTTGTGACATGTTTATAAACGCTTACTAATAATATATGTCAGCAATAATTAACAAAACAAATGTTGATTAATGAAGCGACGTTGTTTAATCATATAACTAAATGACATCACTTTTGTAAAATGACTTAAATATATTTGTGACACCTAACTCTAAAGTCTTACCTCTTCATTTAGTTTGCTCTCCTAACTCTCACCCCCTACTTTTTTAGTTTTCATAGCCTCATCCCTTGGTTATCTGCTTGTTCTGCTATTTCCCTCAACCTCTGGATGCCCTAAGCTACTCTCGAATCGTAGTGCATAGCACATTTGAGGTAATTCAGCTCTTTGTTACTCTCTAGATTAGTTTTCTAGTTTGTGAGTTTGGTTTGGTTTATAGTTTTTTACTTTTGGTTTTGAAAGGTGGATTTTTGCATGTAAATGACGTGATGAATCTTTTTTTCTTAATTGATAAATCTATAGATGTTCTTTGGTCTGATGATCTAGCCTTTAGATTTTTACAGATGTGGTTGCTGAACTCAATTGTTGAGATTTTGGTTTCAATACATGAAGACTTTTGGATCTCGAGACCTACATTTTCAGCTTTATCATTCTTAAGTTCAGTTACTTGATAAGTATTGTCTTTACCTTTCTTTGTCCTGTTCTGGATCACAACCTTCAATGGTAATGTATATCAAGTTGCAAACTAAGTTAATGAAACTGGTGACCTTTGTACGAATCAAATAAACGTTTATTATGACTCTTAAGAAGTGCAATTTTTAGGTTCAAATTTTCCATATTTTTAGTTTTGAAGAAACTTTTTTTTCTGTTTACATTATCTTCGCATTTGTAACATTGACAGATGTTTTTAAATTTTATCTTTCCCAAGATGTCAATTCTGAATTGTTGGGTTTTTGTCACTATTTCAAGCTATATTTAGCACATAAAAATGGTTAAATTTTATTAGAATAGAGCTGGTTATTTATTCTAGATGAATTTGTTCACTTCTTTTTCAAATTGATTTCACTGGTTTACAAGATATGTCAACTGGTAAGAACTACTTTTTTCATTGAAAGGTTGATGTTCAATTTGAGGAGCCTTCCTGAATCTACACAGTTGATTGGAAAAAAAAAGTTCCCTATTTGCTATGATAGTGACCTTCGAAGCCCTTGGTGTGGTTTGCCTTTGGTCCTTCTAGACCTATAGCAAAGAACTATTGATTTATTATATCCTACTTGTCTTCTCTCTATGGTTTTATGGAATCTACCATCAACTTAGAATGAATTCCCTATATTTGATTTTCTTCATACAATAGTGATCAATCAAAGTTATTAGGCAACTTCTCATCCTAGAGTAGCCTAATTCTAGGAGGTGAAACATACCGGTGGCTGTTTTGAGAGATGCTAATAGGAATTTATGATTTTGTTATAAGAATTCATGATAAAAAAAGTTTCTTAGAAAAGATCAAACACAGTTTGTGTATTATTTTGGAAATGGCAATGAATCCATTCTTTAATCCTATTTTGTGAAGATTGGCATGTTCTGATTTAAGTTTCGTGCCTTTAGAAGTTAGAACAATATCAATAATTTAGAGAAAAAACTTGTATTTTTCACAAAGCAATATCCATTTCATGATTGTTTCAACTTTTCCTCCTAAGAGATGACATTATGATCTAATTGATAGCCATGATGATATGGTGGAATTGGTGTTTCATGGACTTTATTTTGTGATTCAAAGGTTGTGTTTTAGATAGTTAATATTGCTTATTTCTCTAATGTAAATGGCATTATAGCAGATGATGTAAAATAACTCATCCTAATTTTACATTATGTTTTAAACTTCATGTGTAGTACCTTACTCATCTTAAAGAATATTTTGATAAGAAAAAAAATCACCATAATCCCAAAATGATAAAACTATGTAAATAAAATCAAGGTATATTTGAGTGAGACACCCCTTTTCAGCTCAAAATTAATTATTGTTCTTTAGAGATGATTGAGTGAGCTTTTTTGCTTCTTACTTGGAAAATCAAACATTGATACATTTATGGAATGGATCTTAACTTGAAAAACTTCAGAAAATTCGTTGACTAAAGATTGGCAAGCTAACTCAATCAATCGCAAATCACTAAAATGACTGCCACAAGCATTCCATCTACACTAGACAATTGGGCTTCTCCTAGCAAATGCTTGATGTTTCTAACTCCTCAGTTCCTAATTCCACACATTGATTTGATTAACCTAAGCAGCAACTAACTTTTAACAGCTGACTTTTACATGTCTTGCAGAACATGTAAGGCAATAGAGTGATATAGAAGTATGTTGATTCAGATCATACGCCACATCACATGAATAAGGATTCTGAATGGCTATCAATATTAGATAGAGATAACTCATTCAAAAGTATCCGAGCCAAGTTACACAGAGGATAATCAATATGTAAGGTGAACAATCACAAATGAAAAGTACAAAGAAGCATACTAACCAAAACTCCAATTAGACCCTCAATTCGAAAAGCCTTGATGGAGAAAGAAGGGGAAAGAATGTGAATGAGAACCTTCTCAAGTGCCTTGACGCACCAATGTAGATCCATCTTGAGATTTCGAAGATTGATAATTGGATACATAACGAGCTACAGACCAACAATCATGCATCACAAGTTATGGACAAATTACCTTAAATATATTTTGAATTTGAAGTCAATTATCCTCCCAGCTTAAATAGTATAACTCAGAAACACAAATTAAACAATAACCATGGAAGTATAAATGTCATAAAAATTTTGGTTTCTACTACTTCACTTAAGATTCCTAACACAAAGAAACTTTGAAAAGATAGGAACTTTTCCAAGTTTAGCTTCATTTTATGTTTACACGTAATTGAAGGTTGAAACACCTAAAGGTTATAGTTCTGCAATAAACGTATTTTGCTATAGTTGCTTGGAGCTAAACCTAATGGTTGCTTAATAGAAAGCAACTGTGTTAGCAACTATCAATTTTCCATAATTATAACGTAAGCATAAAAATCAAATATGCAATAAGTATATCAACAATCAAAATTTGGTAACACAGTTTGGCACATCCCACCTACGTCTGCAGAGCCCTCACCCAGTTTAATCAACTTTCATGAAAGTAAAATAGTTTTATACAAGGCTTTAATAAGCCAACACCACTCAACCCTGATACTATCCACTCGTACTCACACCCCATGAAAGTATTTTACTCCCAATAGCACAACCGGCTTGTGATAGCCTTAACAGAGGATTTCTACAACAACTAATATTAATAAAGATGAAAATAATATCCCAATGATTAAATCAATCAAGAAATAAACAAAGGAATACTTCGAGTCAAAGGACATTCCCCTATACGTGTAGCCTTATAAACCCAAAATCATGGGAAGTTGTCTAATAAGAATTCAGTTATGAACATTTGAAATAATCACTAAAGCATCTCACGCACAACAACCATAAAAGTCATCAAACAAATATATGTTTCATCACCGAAACATCATAAAAAATATAGATGAAAAATTGATTAGTTTTTTACATATTTTTCCCTTACAAAAATGATAAAGCAGTCATCCAAAAAAATCACATTATGTAGAGAGACATAACTACTAAATGGATAACACAAATCACCGATGAATTAGCTGCATATCCATCTCAAATTGTTCACATGCATATATAATAAATCATATCTCCTTTAAGATTATATTTCAAGGAGGATTTCATTAAATCTTATCTTATCCAAGATAATGAAATCATATCCTAAGCGAACTTCTTATGACATACGATCTATCCAACTACAAATAATGCCCAAAATAATTAATTAGATATTTTAGCAAAATATCTTAACAATCTCTCCCTTTTTGACATTATTTTTCAAATATAATAACTCCCCCTAAATACGATAATTGGACACTCCCTCTGAATTAAAACGGTCATAATAGTAAGTTCCAAAGTGCATTAGAGTCAATAACAAATGTCAGGCTCACAAGCGACAGTCATTAATAACACAAAAAAACAGAAAATATCAGCTCGATTAATAAAAAATTCATAATCTCTCCCTTGGGATAAAAATGCCAAAAGCAAGCCTAAGAGCCATGGGAAGTCGAGCGAAGAACCTGTTGCTTAAGTTTGCGAAGAGCATCCAAACTTGCTTGAAATATTCCCTCAATCCGATCAATTTTAGCAATAAAAGAGACATTGCTATTAATAATGGATGCATCAGATGGTTCAGATGGCCTAGAAGCGGAGTAAGGCAAGTCGGTTACCCAAGTTTGCTTGTTGCCATTTAATATTTGTGGTAAGATATTTAACAGAGACATAGACTCAAGTACAGTAGTATTGATCTGAGGAACACTATGTGCATACAAGAATTGTGTAATTAGGCACGAAAAATATGATAATCATTGATGTTCGCTAACCACTATAATGATAGCCTTAATAATAAGTCTCCCCAAATCAAAATTAACCCTTATGTCAATTGCATAAACCAGTTTTGCCTAAGTCGGATAGATTATAAAGGTGTGGGTACTCGGTAGCTAGTTAGTTAAACAAAGGTTATGAATCACAAAATATTTTTGGGACAAATCAGACGCATAAAGTGCAATAGTAGACGGTCAAGCAGACAATTTTCCACCCATCAAAATAGTGGCCAACATATCATTTTTCACAATAAAATCATCCTTATATAATTGATCACCAACCAAATTATCAAAAACCAGAAATTCATTGAACATATTCAGATCAATAACTAATATCCCCCTTATATAAACCAGATGAAACCACATAGCAGACTCATCCAACACACTCTTATGCAAATTGCAATAAAATTCTTAAACATGTTAACATTATAATGTTTAGGAGGCAATCCAGCAGTTAGTAGATTTCTCTCAGTTAACAATGCATTTAAATTAAATTGTTGATATTTAGCCAAATTATAGAATGGTCAAGAACAAACCCGATATTGGCAATAGAGTCCCATTTCTGTTGTGTCATTGAAGAGTAAAATTTATTAGACAGGGCATGGTCCACTACAATTCGAGCAGATGTCTATTGAGGAGGCAGTTAAACTGATTTTTGAGCAATGTGTTTCACTAGGCGTCAGGGAGCAAGGGGCCAGCTTTCAGTTTTGAGCAACTGAAGGTGCTGGAGTAGGAGTGGAGTATCCTCCAAGGCAGAGGAAGATTTGTCAGACAATTCTTTAATCAGGTGAGATAAAACTTATCGATCATCATCATCAACAATCGGTTGTTCCTGAATGGAGGAAGGATCAAGGAGGAACAAACTACAGTGGTTGATGTCCCATGAGGTGGGTTTTGTCAAAGATGATTAGAACATCAAAGAGGGCTGATGGTGGACGATGGAAATGTCGTGGATGACTGCTCTAAGAGAAGGGAAGATGATTGTAATTTGTATTTGCCCATGGCAGCTTTGAATAGAGAGATAGCCTATGGAAATGATTGTGAGGTGTGATGGTGAGAGAGAGAACTAAGAGAGCTAAGAAGAATATGTGGTGGTGAGAGAAACAAGGTGGATAAAAATAGAGGCAAAAATTTTAAATTGAAAAGAGGGGGAAGATAGTGTGTGGTGGTAAGTGAAAAACAGTAAGAAGAAAATTAAAATTTTAACCCTTTTTAATTTTTGAACTACACAAAAATACATCAAAATTCTAAGACATACAAACCCAAAGCCCCTTAAAGAGATTTGAACTGGATAGAATCAGGAGGTTTCGTAAGAATGTTGACCAATTGCTTCTCGATTGTTTTATAGGAAAGCATTGGAATTTTAGTCTCCATAAGCTCTCGAATAAAATGATACTTCAAGTCAATATGTTTGGTTTTTGAATGTTAAACCGAGTTTTTAAAAATTTCTATGGCACTCTTGTTATCACACATAACCTTTAATACATCTTAAACAACTCTATAATCTTCCAACATTTGCTTTATCCATAAAAGTTGAGAGCAATAATTACCAGTTGCAATATATTCTACTTCAGCTGTTGACAATTAGATAGAGTTTTGTTTCTTACTATACCATGAGATTAGATTATTGCTAAGAAAAACAGCCCCCTTGATGCACTTTTTTTGTCATCTAAATTTTCGACCTAATCCACATCACTATAACTGACTAAATAAGAAGTAAAATCATATGAGTACGATAATCCAAACTCTGAAATACCACTTACATACCTGATAATCCTTTTTACCGTTGTTAAGTGAGACTTTTTAGGATTAGATTGATAATAAGCACATACTCCCACGCTATAACAAATATTAGGTTGACTTATGATTAGATAAAGCAAACTCCCAATAATGCTTCTATATAAAGTCACATCACCATTTTTGCGATGATCATCTTTATTCAAATTTATTGACAGACTCATTGGTGTTCTACCATGACGTGCATTCTTAAGGCTGAATTTCTTCACCAAATTCTTTGCATATTTGGTTTGCGACACAAAGATACAGTCTTTCACTTGTTTGATTTGTAATCCCAAGAAGAAATTCAATTCTGTCACCATACTCATATCAAACTTATGTGTCAAATTCGTCCACCATCTTCGAATTAATGAAGCCAAACATAATATCATCAACATATATTTGTGCAATCATCAAATCAAATGTGAATTTTTTAAGAAATAAAGTCCTGTTTACACTACCTCGTTCATATTCTTGATTGACTAGGCATTGGCTGAATCTCTCGTACTAAGCCCTTGAAAAGCCTTTTTTAGCTTGAATACATGATTAACATGCATTGAATCGATGAATTCCTTTGGCTTTTCAACATACACTTCTTCTTGTAGAAATCCATTCAAGAACGCACTCTTCACATCCATATGATAAAGTTTAAATCTTCTTACATATGATGTAGCTAGAAGAAGTCTAATTGATTCAAGTTTACTACTAGGGCAAGCGTTTCTTCAAAATCAATGCCTTTAATTTGAGAATATCCTTAAGTAACTAATTTGGCCTTATTTCTTGTCATATTACCTTTGTCATCAATTTTATTGCGAAACACCCATTTTGTTCCAATCACATTCACATCCGATGACCTTGGAACTAATTCTCACACTAAGTTAACTCTTCTTATATCACTGTTATCCAAAATTTATCTTGCAAAGCTTCTTTCACATTTTATGGTTTAAAAGAAGAGGCATAATAATATGTCCAACAAGTTCCCTATAATCTATCCTTTTTCTTTCTCTTATTTTCCTTCTATCACTAACTTCACCAATTACATTCTCAATGAGATGACTTCTTCTGATTCGTGATGGAGGATCTTTATTGAAATCATCTTCCTTTGAGTTTTCATTATTCACAAAGATTGTTTTTGCAACAGATTCTAGCTGGTTTCTTCCTCTGAACTAACTAACTAGTCCACTGTTTGACCAAATTTCTTTTCTAGTAACAACTAACCATAAATTTAGATAGTTTCTAGTTTTTCTTTATTGCGTCTTTGTTCTAGTTTGTGAGGCTAATTTTGAAGATTTTCTTTTACCACTTTATCAATTATTTGGCATACATTATTTACAACAACATTCACAGGTTCCATTACCATTTTAGTTCTTCAGTTAAACAGACGATATGCCTTACTGTGAACTAAATATCCGAGAAGATACCTTCATCACTCTTACTTTCAAACTTCCCAAGATATTTTTGATCTTAGAGAATGTAACACTTATTGTTGCATATATAAAATGTGGTGTTTACTGCTTCAACGCAAAACCTCATTGATATTTTTCTTCCATTCAATATAGATTTGGCCATTTCTTGAAGAGTTCGATTCTTCCTTTCTACATCTCCACTTTGTTATGGATTTTTAGGTGCTACAAACTCTTGCATGGTACCATGTTTATCACAAAAGTTATTAAAACTTGCATTCTTAAACTCCCCTCCATGGTCAAATCTTATTCTCAAAACTGTCATATTTTTCTTATTTGTAATCCTCATACATAAGCTTTTAAATGCTTGAAATGCATCTAATTTTTCTTTCAAGAAAGCTACCCAAATATATCTAGAGTAATCATCAACACATGTCAAGCAATACCTCATTCCACCAATATTAGCATATTGTGTTGGACCTATAAATTCCATATGAACTAATTCCAACACACAAGAGGATGTAACATGTCTAGCCTTTTTGTGTGGCACTCTCGTTTGTTTTCCCATTTAACATGCACTTCAAATAGTCTTGTAATCATCATTCATCATAGGCAAGCCTCTTACCACTTTAAACTTTCTCAACGTGTTGATAAGATCATAGTTGGCATGACCAAGCTTTTGATACCACAAATTCATATTATCATTATGTGCAACTGAATTGCAAGAGGTAATAACCTACAATATGTAACAATTATCTGTCGATCTTATGCCACTCACTAAACATTCTCCTTGTTCGGTTAGCACCCTGCATTCATCACTGGTAAATTTAACTAATAATCCATCATCACAAAGTTAACTAATACTCAGTAAGTTTGCTTTTAATCTGTCCACATATAGCACATTTTTTAAATGAGGCAGTCTATCCATACAAAAGAGTTCCTCTCCTAATTAATGTAGCTTTCTTTTCTTCACCAAAAGTAACGTAACCATCCATATAACTTTGATAATCCACAAGTAGTTTCTTTTACCTGTCATATGTCATGAACACCTACTGTTAAAAGTACCATCCATTATGAAAAGCAGCACGCATAGATTTAAAAGCCACAGGTGCTTGTAGTTGATTCTTTTTAACCCCAGTTTGTTTCAGTAATGTTGGCTGCTGTTGAGAATTCTTCAAAGATTTCTTGAGTTTTTTATTTTGATCCCTCTGAAATAACATTTGTAACAACTTATAGCAATTTGGCTTTATATGACTTTTTACACCACAAGAGTGACATACAGGGACAAACTTTCGATTCCTCTTTGAAGTTTCTCTTTTAAAAAATCTAGCTTCATCATTTTGACCATTATTTGACTTAGGACATTCACTTTTATAACCACCACCTTGAAAGTCCACCCTTTTTTTTACCAATTTCCAGCAATTTTTTTAACTTTTCTGTACTACCATTCAACATTCTTTTCCCTTTTTTTTAGTACTAACTAGCTTTAGCTTTTTTTCATCAAGTTCATCTATTGTTGACAACAACTTCTTCTCTAGATCTTCAATGACATACTTTATGGTTGAATTCTCCTTCCTTAGCTTCTCATTTTGCTTACACGTTTTCACCCTTTTTCATTCATTCATTCATAAGCCTTGCAAATGTCTTCTTTTTCGAATTTTAAGTCATAGTCATCACTGTTACAATCTGAAATCAAAATTTGGACTGATTCATCTATATTTTCCTTATCAGTTTCTTCCTTGGTTGCTACTAAGCAAGCAACTGAACTTTTAATGTATGAAACAACCAACATAGCATGATTACTCACAATTTCTTCTTCACTATCATACTCACTTTCAGATTCATTTTCACTCTAAGTACTTGTGTAAGACTTCCTTTTTCTATTTATAAGAGTGTTAGCATATTCTGCTTGCATATGTCTGAAACCTTGACATTCATGACATTGTATCTTCTTTGCCTTTCTTTCACTTTTTTTGAGTTTTTGCTTGCTGTTTGAAATTATTGTTTGATGAACTCCTACCATTTTGCCTAAACTCGGGTTTATCTTTCTTCACCTTCTTTACCCACTTATAGAAATTTCTCGTCAGTAACACCATATCTTCATTTTCATCATAGTCATCTCCTAAATCATTCACGAATTTGGCAACCTTGACTTGCAATGTCATCCTTTTTTCTTCTCACATATCTTTCAACAGGTTCATCTCAAAGTTTGTGAGAATCTCAATTACATTATCGAAGGATAACTCATTGATATCATGGGCTTCTTCAATGACTGTAATTTTTGGTATGAATCTGGAAGGCAATTATCTCAACATTTTCTTGACAATATTCAAGTTTGAATACTTCTTCCCAAGTTGATATGCTTGATTGGCAATATCATACAGTCGCTTATGAAAGTCTTCGATAGTTTCACTTTCCTCTATCTTAAGCTCCTCAAATATAGTAGCCAACATTTAAAATTTTTAAGCTATCACTCATTTTGATCCCTAATATATTGTTTGTAATGTATCCCATGCTGCTTTTGCTGATTCATACGTTGATATCATACTGAAACGTCCTTCATCCGTAGCACTGAAAATTGCATACATTGCTTGAGAGTTACCAAGCGATTCCTCTTTTTCAGCCCTTGTTCTTTAAGATGGGTCTTTAAGTGTCGCTTCATCCTTTTCATCAATCTTCAATGGATGTGTTCAACCATTCACAACCAAAATCCATTCTTTAGCTCCTTAAGCTTGAATAAATACTTTCATTCTTGCTTTTCAAATAGGGTAATTAGAACCATCTAACATCAGTGACCTAGTAATTGATGCCCCTTCTTTGGTAGCCACAATTGCAGAATACGGATCTACACCAACTTGACACATCAAATTTTGATGAGGTGAACCTTGCTCTGATACTAATTAAAACACCCAAAGGTTGTAGTTCTGCAATAAATGTATTATGTCATAGTTACTTCGAACTGAACTTGACGGTTGCTTAATAGAAAGCAACTGTGTTAGCAACGATCAATTTCCAGAATTATAACGCAAGTAGAAAAATCAAATATGCAACAAGTAAATCAACAATCAAAATTTGGTAACGCAGTTTGGCACACCCGATCTATGTCTGTGGAACTTTTACCCAGCTTAGTTAACTTTCATGAAAGTACAATAGTTTTATACAAGGCTTTACTGAGCTAACATCACTCGACCCTTGATACTATCTAATCGTACTCACAACCCATGAAAGTATTTTACTCTCAATATCACGACCACCTTGTAATAACCTTAACAGAAAATTTCTACCACAACTAATGTAAATAAAGATGAAAATAATAATCCAATGATTAAATCAATAAAGACATAAACAAAGGAACCCTTTGAGTGAAAAGACACTCCCCTGTATATGCAGCCTCATAAACCCAAAAGCATAGGAAGTTGTCCAATAAGAATTGTGTTATAAACCTTCGAAATAATCACTGAAGCATCCCATGCACAGCAACCACAAAAATTATTAAACAAAATATGTTTCATCACTGAAACATCATAAAAATACAACTGCAACATTTATTAGTTTTTTTTGCAAATTTTCCCTTAAAAAAATGATAGAGCAGCTGTCCAAAAAAATCGCATTATGTAGAGAGGGGCAGCTGCTAAAGGGATATCACAAATCATTGATGAATCAGCTGCATATCCATCTCAAATTGTTCATATGTGTATCCAATAAATCCTATCTCTTTTAGGATTCTATTTCAAGTAGGATTCTATTAAATCCTATCTTATCCAAGATAATGAAATTGTATCCCAAGCGAACTTCTATGCCCAAAATAATTAATTAGATATCTTAGCAAAATATCTTAACAAAGGTCATCTACACTGCCATGATATTCATTTTTACAAAGGGATCCTTGCTTAAAATCATTTTCGCCCATGAAGATCCTCGATTTCCTGACCAGGTCTGTAATACTTTACTTCTCCACCTCGTTCGATCCTATACAAATCAAAAGGAGCATTCTTTACATTATTCAGGTACTCAAGAGGGCTTCCCGTCCCCATTGTATACACTAGATGATGTCACTGGATGATGTCGTAGAACAATAAGCATATTAGGACCCTCCTCATTCCTCTCAATCAATGCGTTTGTCTCACTAACAATGCTCTTATGTAAAGAAGAACAATTTCATTGTGAATAAATGACCAACTCTGATGCAACAAAGTTTCACCATTTTTATGCATCAAGTATAGCCTGAAATAGTGACAAAAAAACTCAGTAATTCAGAGTTGACATCTTGGGAAAGATAAAAGTTAAAACATTTGTCAATCTTACAAAAGCGAAGATAATTTAAACAAAAAAAATATAGTTTTTTCAAAACTAAAACACATGGAAAATTCGGCCTAAAAATTGCATTTCTTGAGAGTGATCATAAATGTTTATTTGATCAGTGCAAAGGTCACTAGTTTGATTAACTTGGCTCGCAATTTGATATACATTACCATCGAAGGTTGTGGTCCAGAATAGGAAGAAGAAAGGTAAAGACAATACTTATCAAGAAAGAAAAAGAACGCACTGAACTTATCCAGCATAGGCAAAAAGAAAGGTAAAGACAATACTTATCAAGAAAGAAAAAGTACGCACTGAACTTAAGAATGATGAACCTGACAAAACCTAGGTCTCAAGATCCAAAGTCCTGATATTTCTGCTTGATTGAGTCATCATCGGACATCTGTCTCTCTGTAATTGCATCGACAGTGAAAAGCTTGCAAAGAAGACTGCCCAAGTCAATGTTTCAGCAACATGATTTTCACAAACAAACGGAAGGACAGTGGAATTTGTTCTTTTAACGGAACCTACAAAGCCGAAGGTGAAGAGAACATCTTTAATCTAGTAACAAAAATGGTTGCTGTGTCTGAATTGTTGCCATTCCTAGTCTGTTGTTTTCTATCTTTAAAATACTCGATATTGGCTCAAGATGAAACCCAGTTCATCTATAATGGCTTCAATGGAGCCAACCTTCTTCTCAATGGCATAGCCAAAATCCACCCCAATGGTCTTTTAGAGCTAACTAACACTTCAGAACGGCAAATTGGTCGAGCTTTCTTTCCTTCTCCACAGAACTTCTCGAAAACCTTAGCCAACAATAACTCCGACTCTCTCTCATTTTTTACCACCTTTGTGTTCGCCATAGTACCGGAGTTGTCAACACTTGGCGGCCACGGCATAACTTTTGCTATGTCTCCATCTACGGAGTTCAAAGGATCTGTGGCATCTCAATACTTGGGACTCTTCAATACTTCAACCAGCGGCTCGTCTTCAAATCATGTTTTTGCAGTTGAACTAGATACCATATTGAGTCCTGAATTCGGCGACATCGATAACAATCATGTTGGAATCGACATCAATGGACTGAGATCGAACGTTTCAGCTCCGGTGATCTACTTCTCCGACAAGGAAAGGATAAACAGGACCTTGGAGCTAATTAGTGGCAAGCCAATACAGGTGTGGATAGAATACAACGCAACAGACAAGCTGCTGAACGTAACAATTGCTCCTATAACAAGCAAAAAGCCTCTGCATCCTCTCTTGTCAACGTTTCTTGACCTCTCC
>JAOTAY010000006.1:6550286-6565479 GCA_025629805.1 Erythroxylum baracoense
TCTAATTAATAAAATTTTCCGACGGTTATAATTTAAATATAATGGAAATATATATTTTTAAAAAATTTAATCAAAAATTTTACCGACGGAAATATTCATAATTTTCGTCGGTAAATGTCTATACACTATACCAACGGACAATAAGATCCGTCGGTAATGAGTAGGCTTATTTACCGACGGTAAAGTTATGTCCGTCGGTAACTTTATCAATGGTATTAAAAACATTCCGATGCTAAATTTACATACGGTTTAGCAACTTAGCGTCGGTAAAATTAGCGTTGGAAATTAATTTCTGTCGGTAGAAAATGTGGGACGGTCGGTAACTTTTTAGTTAAAATTACCGACGATTATTTTGCTTTTACCGACGGAAAGTTTCTTTACCGTCGGTAAGTTTAGCTACGACCGAATCTCTAACGTTTTTGTCCGTCGGTATATTTCGTTGGTAATGTTAAATACCGACGAAATATTTGTCATTTCCGTCGGTATTTTTCGTCGCTAACTCACTATTTTCTTGTAGTGTATCTTATTCGCATAACACTTATAATCACATTTCTCATATACCTAAAATAGAAAATATTTATATCATTCTTTCATCAAAATTTCTGCACTCATCCTATACATAAAAATTAGGTCATAAACACCTCTCGTCTTTTATCAACTTTCAATACCATTATAATGATCATTCTACCTCAAAAACATCTCTATAACAACTTATGAATTATCACTCATCATAACACAAAAACAAGACATGAATATGTCCATTTATTCATCCACGACGTACATATATTCAACACCTTTTTCGCAATCAATTAATATCGAAATAATCACCATATTTGTTTCATTTATAACAACCCATGAAGATTAATATGTAACTTACTTGATTAAACTACAAGCTTCTTCAAAATCACATAAACCCTAGCTCTAAAACATCACATGATCATTAACTTTCTAGGGTGGTTTAGGTTAGGTTTTTGGTACAAGATGAAGTAGACAAGGATCTTGAAGTAGCTAGTGATGAAAGATGATAGCAAAGATCAACTTGGTGAGGATGAGAATAGAGCGTCATAGATAAGAGAAAGAGAGAAAAAGTAACGAAGGAGATGAAAGCAAGAAATAAGTAAAAGACAATGAGATGGTCTTTCATTTGGCTAACTCGTGAGGTAGATATGTGGCATGGCAAGTGACACTTGTCACTTGCCACATGTCTACTTCTTATGGATCTCCACTTGACTCTTTTAATAACTAGTCCATTCGTCCTCCAATTTCTAAACCAATTGTCACTCAATTTTCAATACCACGTGTCAATAAATCCTAAAGTCACTTGTTAATAATTTCTACTGCCATTTTTCATTTATTTCTATTACCATAAATCAATCGTCTTGCCACTTGACAATTTTTCTAGTCCAAAAATACCCAAAATTTTATAAATATCCTAATTTTCACCAAAAATTCTAAATCAATAATATAATTCACCAAATCAAAAATCAAGACATAATATTCACTATTGACATCATAATCACTTTAAAATCATTTATAACTGGAAAATATGAAATGAGTGCATGTATAGTCTTTGTAATGTGTACTAAAAATCAAATTCACATGCGTGTGTGTGCTAATGTTATGCATGAGCATGAAATGCATTTCCTAATTTCTCAATAATATTTCTCATGTACAATGGTCTAGGACCTTATGTCCTAACCCTTAATAACAGAAACAGGTTATTACAACTTAAGTTAAAATCCATTCCAAGTTTTAAGTTTATAAGAAAGTGTTTCATGAAGAGATTAAGAACCTTTTACTTTTGAAGTACTTCCTCTTTTATTACTAGAGGTTACATATAAGAAAACATGGTGATGTAGATATATGGAAATATGGTTACCTTAAAAGGGTTAATAGCCTAAGCTACAACTTTTTTATGGTATGGGAGTATTGTCGCCATAAATTCTATCATACAAATTTTTAAAAATGCTTATGGATTTAAAGTGGGCTTTAGTTGAGCTACCAATAGGACTTATGACACATTGAGTCTTTATAATCATAAAAGCCTTTTTTATTGGGATTTTATTCATCATTTATCCCTACAATCTTGATATTTTCTTATGGTCACATCAAGCTTTTCAAACAAAAATTAATAAAAAAAAGTCGATTTGCAACATTACACTAGGCAGGTGGGTCACTTTTTGAAGAATTTTTAAGGAGGCCTTGAAGTGCATAAAGGTCTTGCAATCTTGACCTTTAATCTTACTTGAACCATTGGTTGCCAATATACAAACCTTTTGGATGAGATCCTCAAAACCTTTACTTTCTCTTGAAAATATCACCAAAGCAACATGCAGCCTATATTGTGAGATTTGTGACGTATGAGCATCCTAATATTTTTACAAAGACCTAAAGTTTTCAAAAAAAAGGTATATCTAGTTCTAGTAGAAGCTGCTCAGTAGTAAGATGACCAACTTGTTAGGATCTTCATCCAGGACTGTACCTAAGGGTATGAGAGAGAATAGCAATAAGCATTTAGTGCAAGTAAAGAGATATAATTGGCCTTTAGCCTATTAGATTCTAAGAAACATTGACAGGTATAAAATTGAGAGCTATATGGGTCAATTGAAACTTGCAAATTTGGAAGAGTTGTTGACTAGTTTCAACATCCCTTAGTATATTTGTGTGCCAACCCTTTGTAGAGACGAGAGGGTTTATATTCTTAGACCCAGAGAGATTATTGTATACTTTACTGCCTTTAAGAATGATATAAGGCTATAACACTTAACTACAAAATTAGCAAGATAATTTATTTTTAATCTAGAAAGAAAAAGAAAATGTAAACCTTAGAAAAAGAATACTATAAACTAATAGTTTAAGAATTTTAAAATCTAGTTGGAACCAAATAAAAATAGAATAAAGATTGAATTTTTTTGGGTGATTTGATTGTGTGATCTCTCTCTTTTTTGTTCGAGATATTATGTGAATGAATTGACTGAAATTTAAATTAAAGTAATAAAAATAGCTTTTTTATTATATGGTCCATAATATTATTGATGATTTAGACCTACGTCTAAGGCAGTTATGCTCTCATTCTTAGATCATAATCATATGCTATATGGTGGTTTGCTGACTAAGAGAGGCTAAGCCTTCTTTAGAACTTTTTAAATTTATGAATCAAATTAGGCCTTCAAGAAAGCATTTGGGATGGTATAGTCTCAACTTTGAGCCTAAGATGAGGCTCTCTTTCTCCCTCTAAAGGACATATAAGCGGATGAAGAAGTTTGTGTTCCTTAGTTTAGAGGATAATAGTAGTTGGTCATTTAGGGTTATATAAAAAGATGTTATCCCTATTTAACCAGAGGTATACAAACCACATAGTGCTACATAATCTAGTGTGAATCTTGTTATATAAGAATCTTCACCTACCTAAAAGAAGCAATGTTGGAAGAGAACGTCCTGCTAGAATTTAGGGTGTCAAATACAAAAATGCATACGTTTTCTTCCTTTCTTGCTTTATTTCATTTTAGGTCTCTGATTATTTAACATTTTTATTATATAGAAAACATTGTAAAAAAGGTAACGAATAAGGTTATAAGAAAGGATTAAATAGTGTTATGGATACCTTGAAGAAGAGGAACAAAGATGCTCAATTGGGGTAGGAGGTCGTCTCTATGGAGTGAGCTAACAACCTTCATGCTGAAGTTGTCAAAGAGGTAGCGCTACTACCACCCTTCCTATTGAACATACTTTACTTTTTAACAAACCTAAGGAAGAGGATTTTTTACCCTCACTGAGATATAAAGTTGAAATATTTGTCTTCAGAACTAGTAATGTGGATTTGTAGGTTTGTAAAGGTATGGTTTCCCTACGAACGAGCATTGTTTAGGTAAAGGAACATAAGAAACCCTTTGTTCCTTAAAAAAGCACAATATGGCTCAAGTAAGTTTCTTAGGGTTGTGTGTTCATTAATATGTGTGATTGTCTTTATCATCAACGTGCTTGTCCTTCCTGATTCACCTTTACTTAAAGGCCTTACACTCTTTGGTTATTTGCAATGGTTAGGTTGTTGTAGAGATTGAGAGGTTTATTTGTAAGATTAGTTGAAAAGTAACATGGAGTTGTTGAACAAAGATCTTGCAACACTGAGAGAGCCCAATGTTGGAGAGGTAGCATAGCTGAAGCAAGTTTATGAAATGTTTGAGTGTACTTTTCAATAACTCACCACAACTAATAAGTTGCTCAAAGATGCCATGTGTGAATAAGCCACTGGTAAGTATAGGATTTAGATTTATAGGGACTTTTTAGGTAGTAAGATTTTTTGATCACTCAACTAAGACAAGATAATTGACTCCTTCATCAAAGATTTTAATGGCATTTGAATATTGTTGAGGGTGAGACATCCAAACCTAAATGTTGATGACCTACTCTTTGGAGATGTGCTTGTCAAAGCCAACATCACTAGAAGAAGTGTAGAGGATGATAATCACAAAGATGAATTTGTAATATTGCTTCTGAATTGCAATAACAAGTCTACTGCTAATGTTCCCTCTCTTATTAATGATGAAGTTACTTCATATGCTTGGTTAATCCTTTAATGTGAGGAAACAAATTTTTGGCCTTTTGTAAACATGTCTTATTAATGCTTTTGATGATTTGTGTTTTTTATTTTAATTCTAGCATCATATTTTTCTTTTGACATTTTATCAAATCTTTTTAAGTGTTTTATCATCTGTTTTAGCATTTTTATGATGTTGTTACATAACTGCCTTTGATAGGTCTATAATTTTTATGTGAATTATTGGTTAATTTTTGTTTATACAATCACCATTTGCAAATTTGCATCCTTACTATACAAAATACTTGTTCGTCTTTGTTTGCAATATCATCACTAGCAGATCTATATCTTATCATGTGAACTCTTTGTCTTCATTATCACGATTATCACTGATTGATCTATATATTTAACATATTAAATATTGGCTCATCTTTGTTTATAATCTCCATTGGCATATATATGTCTTTAATGTGTAAACTATTTATTAATTTTGTTTACACAATCACCATTGATAGATCTGTGTCTTACCATTCTAACTCTTTATTTTTGTTTACACGATCTCTATTGACAAATCTACCGCTTAGCATGTGAACTCTTGGTTCAAAATTATTTATGCATTCTCTATATGGAGATTTGTTATCTTTGATACGCAAATTTTGGCCTTGACTTGTCTGATTTTATGATTGCCATTAAAAATTTTGCTTCATAGTTTGCAGAATATTGGTTCATCTTTTCATATGCTTATAGAACCCTTTATAAAATTATGGAAAATTATCATGTTGAACAAATATGTAGGTAAAATTAGGTTTAGATCTTTCAAAGGTATCAAGTTAAAATTTTTCATTCATACATTTGTAAAGATTAGCTGCCAATTCCTTTATATTTTTCATTCTTACATTAATAAAGTAGGAACTTACTATAACAACTTCAAATATTAAATGAAATTATTTCAAATGACTTTAACTATCAAGATATAAGCATGAATATTAACCAAATTCACCCTTGATATTATACCATATTACATCATTCTTTACAACTTTCTATTTGAGAAGTATCAAACTTACACTAAAATTATTTAAGTATATACTCCAAATAAAATCTTACGTAAGACTAGTCAATTGGTATAATCTTAATGCTAAACCTAGTATATATCTAGCTAAACCTCCAAAGGAAACTTATGGCTAGAGATCATGTGTCATTTTTCTCTCTCTTAAAGATGGTACTAATTGGGAGTTTAGGCAAGTTTAGGGGAAGTAAATTTATATTTTAAATAAGAGGACAAAATTCGAAGAGTTACTAAAGCTTCAAGATAAAGCTTTATTGAATTAAAAAAAACTTTATCTCAAACAAACAACTATTAAAAAGAGAACTTTTAATTGGATGTAAGTGTTATAGTTTGACAGGCCTATATATTTTTCATCTAAATATTTGCCTTAACTTTATATCATTATATTCTTCACACTAATAATGACCATGGTTTTAGTAAAGATGGACTTTAGTAGGATAATATCTACTGATTATAATCGAATGACTTGACTTATCTAAAAAGAAAAAAAGATACAGAACTCTGGGCTAATGCCTTATACTGCTCCCTCGAAATAAGATAAAAGGGAAGAATGTTCGATCTAAAGATGCGACATTTTATCCTCTTTGGAATGTGGAAGTGGATAATTTCAGATTTGGACAAAATGAGATTAGGCACTAGATTTGTATGATCATACTTAACTACATTGCTATTTCTTAATATAACTCTCTTTAAATTTGACCAAATTACATTTTTAAATAATAATTTTAAAACTTTCACTAGTAATCAGTTTAACCCTTCTTTGGGTGCCATTTAAACCAATAGATGGAAATAAAGAAAACAAACTTAAAATTAATTTTTGTTTATTTTATATTTAGGATATCTCACTGTCGTCTTATTAATCCAAATGACAAGTATCAGGTATGACAACTTTTCAAATTTTATATAGATAAATCCAATTTACGACAAGCTTTCCCTTTACTTCCAACCTATATGTTACATATATTCCTCTTAAGATTAGACTGCCTTATTTTAGGTCATGAATTATTGTTCTTTATAAGTTGAGCATCTGTACCTTTTATTGGTATGTTACTTTTTTAAAATCTTTCCTTCCTCCCTTTTTTTTAACAAAATCTAATTGGAATTGTAAGTTGTTTTTATTTCCACCTTCCCAAAAGTTGGCTATTCATAGATTTCAATTTTAGAGATCAATACCTTAACTCTAAAGGCTAGAGTAAAATAACATTCTCTTATGGTGATCCTTGGAATAGTTATGTATACACAATATATACAAGACAATTGTTCAAGATAATTTTCTTTTGTTTGAGTTACTTTTATGTTTGACTCCTAAAGGATAGTTCTGTATGTCGCTTTAAATAAGCTAATGATTTAAGGATGTATTATGGAGGAGAATTTTTGCTTGATACCTTTAGACTTAAGGGAACACAACACTAGAACATGTTATGTCTTATTATTAGTTAATTTTGTAATTTTAACTTTGTTAAGATTTGATGACTATGTTATAATTTCCTTGTAAGCACACACTAGCTTCACTTCCTTCCTCTCTAGAGGCTCCATTTATATAAATGATCCATTACATCGATGTTAGATCTAAATTTTTTGCTTTTAATACTTTAAATAATATTATGAAGATTGCAATCACTTGTAACTTTATAAATCTTCTCAAAATATAATGGATTATTCACTTAATTCAGAACTCCACTTGAACATTCTTTTTAGAACTTCATGTCTATGAAGATTATATTAGAGAGGCATATTTGTGACTACATTTATAACATATGTCTAAAAGTAATATATAGGCTTTTATCTATCATAAATAATGCCAAAATGAGTTTCTTGATGTTCAAATATCTTGACTCTAGGCACTATAAAATTTGATTTATGTCATAAATTATCATTTGATTATTAATATCTCTTACTAGAACTTTACATATGGCTTCTTCATAAATGAACATGTTTAAGAACAAGTCTTTGATATATAGTGGCATAGCTAGGAGTGAGGGATTCCTGAGGTACTCCTTTAAATCTTTGAATGCTTTTTAATAATTTGCATTCCATTCAAATTTTTTCAGTTGTCTCAAAATTTAAAGAAAAGGGCAAATACTTATCCATAGAATTGAATGAGAATCGTGCTAAGTTAACTATCCTTTTTTCAAGTTTTGAATGTTTTTGTTGATCTTAATAGTTGCCATGTTAATAATGATTATACTCTTTTAAGGATTTTCCTCCATTTCTCTTTGGCATACCACAAAGACTAAGATTTTTTTAAAAAAATGAACATATATTTCTTTAGATCTTCATTTTGTACCTTCATATGGTGGAAAAAAATTTCAAGCAAGTATATGGTATGGCCTTATTTGTTTAGTTCTTTGCTACCACACCATTGATATTTACTAATATCTAGTACATTAAACCAACATTTTTTAGTTTGAAAGGCATCACTCAATAGTAGTAGATCTTATTGTACGTAATTAAAGATTATCTTACGTTAATTTGGCTCATACATTTAAATATTGTTATAACTTGAGTATGCATTTATAAAATCATAGCCACCTTTTTCAAGTGTACGAAGTCCACACACATCCTTTATTTGTCATTTTCCTTTATGATTATCACAATGTGTTTTAACCATTATAGGTACTCAAATTTCTTAATGAAACGAACCTTAATTATCATTTTTTCTTATATCACCTATTGTGTTGCTTCGACGATGACCTTTTTCTTCTATTTCATAGGTTCGAATTTGGGATTTATGTTTTGTCTATGCATTATAAATGTTAGATCAATTTCGCACATATTTGTGGGTATCCAAGTGAAAACCATGAAACTCTATTTCTTGTCCTTTTTAATATATCCCTAATGTTACTAGAAAAATTATATTTCCTTCCATATATATCAAGTCTTTACTGAAACTGATTAATGGTCAATATGTTAAATTTAATTAAATTTTTTGTAGTCCTATTTCTTAAAAGAGGTTATGAAATAAGAACTATACCAAGCTCCCATTATCTATTGATATTCTCTTCACCTTATAGTTAGATATCATTACTTAATGACAATAACATCTTTATGTTTATTAAGCAACTATACTCTTTCTTCATCTTCAAATCCTATTTGGCTTGCTTTTTTCCTCTTTACACTTAATATTACAGTAATATATGTCTTCTCATGACTCATCCAAGTCAAAATTTTAAGGTAAGTTATACTAGTCTTGGATATTATCTAATTATTTCATTTATAATGTGCTCTATTATGTTATCACATCCTTTTCTTTTATAGCTTCATAAGCATCATCTTGCGCTCTTGTACCTAGGCTCGTAATTTTATTTTTGGATAGGTTCACATGATTGGGATTTATTTCTTTAGTTTTTTGTAGGAATTGCTTTAAGTTTCCCCCTCACGGTAACTTTTTATTCTCTTCTTTATGTTTATGCATTCCTTTATGTCATGTCTTTTATAATAAACAAGTATATAATATTTATAGGTTTTCGTTAATGGTATTGTTTTTGTTAGTTTGGTCAGGTCTTTTCTTCATATATAGTTTAGGATTTGATTAAAACTAGCATTCAAGGGTTACAATTGTGCCTCAACTACTTTATATTAATTCAAGCTTTTACCTCCTTTTATTGACTTCTTATATGTATTTGTATAACTCAAATTTATATCTACTTTTTATTTTGGTAAGTAGTTTTTTTTTACAAACATTCTTCTTCTTCTATGTCTTTGTCTTCACGAAGGCTAATATTTTCTCAACCCTTTTTTGAAAGTATTAATAGCTTGAATTTAGGTTCAAAATTTGAGTTGTCTTTAAATTAAATCTCTTCACTTACTATAATCATATAATTATGATTTTTTAATTATGATAGGATGTTTTTCTTTCTATTTTTACACCTAAAGAAAATGTATAAATTGGATATATATAATTTTCTTTTTCATTAATGAAAATGTAGCTTATACATTACACATTCATGGTACTAAAAGCCCATAACAATTTTTTTTCCTTGCCTATTAACAATTTTAATCACCCATTCCACTCATCATCTGTAAGATATTATTTTCCACTAACTCCAAATCTGATACCAAACACTATAACTCAAACACTGACAATCACAACACTTTTAATAAGTTTCATCACTATCACCTTTGGTGTAAGTAATTTTTTGATTTAGAGAAACCAAGTACAATCAATACTCTTACCTATGACCTATTTGTTTATGTTGGGGGGTAGCATCCACCACCTCTAAAGCTTAGCATGTCCACCCCTGACTACAAATCTCCCAAATTCCTTTAGTGGTTAAAGATGCAGCAACTTATCTATTATTGTTTTACTACCACTCTCTCTCTTGCTATTACATCACTAACTCCAAGATGCACCACATCTTGTACCTTTAGAAAACCTTTAAAATACAAATTTTTATAGTAAATCACCACCCAGCGTCACTTTTATGATATCATCTCCACACTATTAAGCAAGGTGACTCCTCTATCATATAGTACTTATCAATTCTCTCCTCCACCATTAAAGACCTCACTATTATTGAAAATTTAATTTTTGATGAAGATCTTGTTTTATTTGCTTTCGATAGACTGACATTAAACTACAAATCCTTTGTCACCAGTATAGATAACCACGACACTGTACCTTTGTTCTTAAACCTCTATGCCAAACTCCTTCTCTATGAACAACGTCTTACTAACTACCATTCCCTTAATGTCGACTTACCTGAAACTGCATTTGTGGTGGTTATAAATCTTAGTAATAGAACTTACAAAAATAATGACGAATGAGGCAACCATCATCGCAACAACAAAGGAAAAAGTAACTATTATGTAAATTCATCAAATACTAAAGTCCATTTTTTCAATTATCCCACTTCCTCATCTATTGGGTAGGGTCATCAGACTAACTAAAATTCTATTTCATCGTGCCAAACATGCCAAACCCATAACCTACCTTAATTTTAACCAATATTATTTACCCTAATCTAATAACCCATTCGACCTAATTACCCAAACAACACTCATAAATACCAAATTTATTACAAATAGGGTCATATTGTTGGAAGATGTCAATTTAGGTATTGTGAATCCCATAATGCCCAATCTACCTCTTCAAATCACCTTCAAGTTGCTTTTACCACTATGAATCTTCAAAATGAACCTACCAGCACCCATTTTACCTCAATTGACATAGTTGAATGGTTACCAAACATAGTTGTAACATATTATATGGCTTTTAATTTATAACTTGTTGAATCTGTGAGACCATATGAAGGACCCAACTAAATGCTCATCAGTAATAATAACACTCTTTCGATTACATCTACTGTCGCACTAACTCCCCACATACACCCTAAACCTCTTTTTGCTTGTGATATTTTAATTATCCCCAACTCAACTATAATCTTTTATTTGTTTCCAAATTTGTTAAAGACAATTCTTCTTCTATTGAGTATGACCCTTGTTGTTACATTACGAAGGATTTATAAATTAAGATATCACTTTTCGAAATAATATCTATAGTAATCTTTCCCCTATATAAATCCCTTAAGCTTTTAATAATTTTGCTGCTCTTACAACTTGTCATGTTTTCTCTGACATTTTACATCATTATCTTAGACATCCTTGAAATAAAACTCTTTCTCAATTGTCAAGTGCTTTATGTAATAAACTTATTCATTTCATGCTTCCAATGAAAAAGTACTTGATTGTCTTTGGGCACCATTTTTCCATTATCTTTATCAAATTTTTTTATTCATTTCAAATGGATCTATCTTTTAATTTATAAACCATAAGCCATTCACCAATTTTAAAACTTTAAAATTCACATTAAAAGCATGGTTCCTACCACCATCAACATTTTTTAAAGTGATGGATCTAATGAACTCATCAAAAGCCTTTTTGCAACCTTAAAACTCATGGAATTTCATACTGTCTCTCTTGTCCTCACACTCTCCAACAAAATGGACTTGATGACTATAAAATTCGACAAATTAGAAACTTGCCTCACTCTTCTTATTCATGCCTCTCTTTTAAATTTTTTTTTTATATGAAGCCTTTTCTACTACCATGTATCTCATAAACCTTTTTCCTATACCTATTATCAATTATAACTCATATTATGGCACCCTTTTTTAGCCAAACCTAACATTTCCCATCTTTGTGTCTTTAGATTTCATTATTTTTGGACCCAAACGATCTGACAACGGTTAACATTGCTTTGACCTCCCAAACTAATAAAATTTATATTTCTCGACATTTTTGTTTCATTAAAGTAGAGTTTTTATAAGTTTAAACACCCACTATTTCTTTAACTAATCCTTCATCCTCCATCATTCAAATATCCTTACCTTTACTTCCACCATCTTTACTTTCACGTACACAATCTATATCTCTATAAAATACCTCTATCGTGAACCATTATCACCTCTACCACCCTCAATACATCAACATCCAATGTTCACTCAAACTTGAGACAAAACTTTTATGCCTTGTAACTTTTCTCACTATGTCACCTATCATACCCCCCACTCAAGAATTTGATCCTAATTCTTTCACCCAACCTAAAAAACTATTCCACCGGTATCAAGTTCCATAAGATGAGTTTAAAACCCTATATTATAGCCAAACTTGGACTTTGTCCCTCCTCCACCTAAATATCAACATTATTGGTTGTAAATTGGTTATCTATACTAAAAATAAACCAAACGGCTCTATAAAGTGCTATAAACCTCATCTAGTTATTAAAGGATATCACCAATCTCTCAGCATTGAGTGCATTGACATGTTTAGCCTTGTTATCAAACCAACCATTATTCAGATCATTGTCACAATAACTGTCACTAAAAGTCGACCAATTTGTCAACTTGATGTAAATAATACTTTTTTCCATGTTAATGTTCAAAAACCTGTCTACATGATTCAACCACCAAGTTTTGTTACTCTCAATCGTCCCCATTACATCTATCATCTATATATTGTCTTTTATGGTCTCAAACGAGCTCTATATACTTAGTTTTATTAATGGAGTTAAAAACTTCTTAACCTCAACTTTACTCCCTCAGAATCCAAACACCTCTCTCTTTATTTATTCCTCACTAACACACAATCCTCTTCATTTTTATGGATGATATTTTGGTTACAAAATCTTCATAATCCTTCATCTTCTCTCTCATCCATAACATTAATAGTACCTTTTATAATAAATACCTTGGATCCATTCATTACTTCCTTAGAATTGAAGCTAAATTCATACCAAATGGCCTTCTCTTTACACAAACAAAATTCACTTAAGATCTTCTTACTCATACCTATTTGTCAAATTCCAAACCTATACCAACATCTATAACTTCGATCTTACCTCTCTGTAGAAATCATGACACTCACCTCTCTAATCCTATTGAATATCATAACACCGTAGTACTTATTAGGACCTTTGTCTCTCCCTTATTGATATTTAATTTGTTGTTAACAAAGTCTCATAATTTCTTCATTATACTATCGACATTCACTACATTGTACTTAAACGGATTCTTTGATATTTACGATCAATAACCTCTCATGGCCTACATCTAGCTAAAACCTTAACTCTCATCTCAATGCCTACTTTGATGTTGATTGGCTGGCTATCCTAGAGATCATCATTTACCTCTAGCTATTGCATTTTCTTTGGATCTAATCTTATTTCTTAAAATGCAAATAAAAAACCCAATGGTACTCATTATAGTAGTGGAATACATGTAGTATTGCATTTACACCTTAAATTATGTTGGATCACATCTCTTCCTGGTAAAATTGGCTTATTTAATCTAAACCCACCTTGTTTTATGATAATCTTATTGATGTTCCTTATTGTAGATACAGTTTCTTATGCTTGTACCAAGTATATTAAAATTAACATTTATTTTGTCAGAGACATAGATTGCAAAGAAAGTTCTCTTCATCCATCATATTCCAGCTAAAGCAGAAATCACTGATGTCATGACCAAAACTCTTGCATCTACTATTGTTTGCAAATTTTGAGACAAGTTCACTATTGCTTTGTAGTTAAGCTTAGAAGGGAAGATAAGACTTGAAGATCTTAAAGTATCTTTCTTATAATTGTAGTGATTTCATATTACTCTCCTGCGTTTTTTCTAGAACCACAATCATGCAATTGTGATCATGCAATGATGATAAGTTATTTTTCTTTCTATTTTTATTGTTTAAGAAACTGTATCATACTACATATATTGTTCATAGCTTAAACATTGCTCTTTCATTTCAAATGCAAATTTAATTGTCTAAAATTGACTATTAATATTATGGAGAGTTTTTAATACAAATCTCTTACAATTAACATATGTTGAGTCAGTAACTCCATATAAATCTATAATTTATTCAAATCTCAATGCGGTTTGTTAGATTTGTAAATTCATTGCAAATTTTCAGTGCTGATAACTTGAATTTTAGATATGACAATTCTTTTAGAAATTCACAAGCAAATGGGTTGTCCAAATCTACATTAACCACGTCCTCACTTTATGGTCGTGGCCAGGGCCGGTCCTGAAATTTTATAGGCCCGGGACAAAAAAAAAAATATGGGCCCCTTATTTTAATTAAAAAATAAATTAAAAATTTTTTTTTTAATAAATTATATTTTATATGTAAACTTTTTAATAAAAAAAAGTGGGCCCTGGGCAGGGGCCCAGCTCGCCCCTGCCCAGGGCCGGGGCTGGTCGTGGCGTCTTCGATTGAACCTGTTTTGAAGAGTTTCGAGCCTGTGCGTTGGTTGTATCCATTTGTGGACAACCTGATTAAGTTTTTGCAAGATAACTAGTGGTAATAGTCGAATTTCTTGCTTCAGACTATCCAATATAGCGGGGAATAGTCATTTAGATCACGATTGTGTGGATCCTTGATCAGATTTTGTGTCGATGCATCACTACTGATAGGTTTGGGCATCCGAAGTCCCCGTTGGAATTCATGACAAGTCTCAGTTCTATCCGTTTTTTGTCAAACATTTTAATATTTATTTGATGTAATAATAGACCTGCAAAGTAGAACATCGACATTAGACTGAACTATTGAAATTCCAGTTCTGTTCCAGTTACACTGTTTTAATCATATTTTATTAAATCTTATCCATATATAAATGTATGGATCAGATTTAATAAAACATAATAAGAACGAAGAGGAGATCTGATCTAATTAAAATTTGAGTCAGACCCATTAGAATCTTGACAAGTCAAAAAATTTAACTGTATGCGAGTACTTGAGTTGCGAGTTACTCGCGTTAGTGAGACGTTTATAGTGTTTTCGAACATGCATGAAGTGATGTCAATTTCAGCCCGGCCATGCCCGTGATCAACGGGTTTGGCCCGGTCAAACCTGCCCATGGGCGTGAAACTGTGGGTGGGTCGAACTTCGGGCCGGTCCGAATGGCCTTTATTAATTTAATAATTTTTATATATTAACTTAATAATTAATAATTAACTTAAGTAAATTAAAAATTTGTAATTAATGTAATTCATAATTTTTACTATAACTATTTAATTATTAACTTTTTATATAAATTTCTAATTAATTGAATTAAATGTCCTAATTAATCATACCATTACATACATCTCAAT
>JAOTAY010000006.1:6565579-6580346 GCA_025629805.1 Erythroxylum baracoense
ATGTGATGCATTCATGTAATGAATGCATCACATTCACATATGTTGAATCAGCCACTTTGTTTCAGTATGCACATTCACTTTCACGTATCATCAGACCTATGTCTAACATTTGACAAATATGTTGAGTACACTTATTTTTGTCAAATTCATAAATAATGAGCACTTCTAATATGATTTTCAAGCATTAAACGCCTCAAACAAATAATGTCCGGAATCAACACCTTCACATCAATAATAATTCAATACAGAAATTTAAACAAACAATTAATTAATGTGAGATCATCTAGGTTACTCACAGTATGCTCCAAATAGCTATTGCCTTGATGTCCCGGTAATGCCTAGATGTTGTAGCTCTATTGGAATTTCTATATCATGCAAACACATTTACACACATTACAACTTTGCATAATCACATAAGTACTCATTTACACACATATGTATATGTGTTATGTACAATGCATGCTCAATGACAATCCTGGGTATATTTTCTTAATTCAATTTCATAATCATTTAGCATCATCTTTTAATCATTCATTAATAGTTAATACAATGCAATCATTTTAATCACCTAATCCATCATTAACTAAGTTCATTATAAGCCTCATTCAAGCCTAAATACATCATAAGGAAGTACTTTGACATTATTTGGTTCAAACATCACTCAAAAGATAACTTTTTACTCTATGTGTCTGCCCACGATCGTGGTGGTCCTTCCCACGATCGTGATAGAAGTTCAAGGGACTGGCAACGATCATGGTGGTTCTGCCACGATCATGATAGAACCATATTTTTGCCAGGCCACGATCATGGGGTGAGGGCCATGATCGTGCCCAGCATTTTCTTCCTCTATTCTCATGAATTCAATATATATATATATATATATATCCTAAAATCGATTTCTCACCAAAATTTTCCAGTATTCACATTCATTTATACAACTTCATTACATACTAATTCAAGTACCATATTAGTTGCATTAAAATCCACAAAACTCTACTCATTTGATTCATCATCATTTACTTAACCTCATTTATTCTTGAAATCCTATTATGCATGCATTTCTAACTTTCTCCTTACTATATTCAAGACATCTCATGCAAAGTTAATCATTTCTACTTCATTCCCTTTTTTATTTTCTCCTCATTCCTATCTCAATATCATCAATAAGACAACTCATACTTAAGGTTCATCATTCATAAATAAAAATAGAACATATCATCTTCATTCTTAAATTTACTAAATCCTTACTCCTTCTCATTCCAAAAGCACTATTAAACAATTTTCTTAAACATAAATTTCCTCTTTCATTATACCCTTAATTCACAACCTAATTCATCCACAATATAGCCTATACTCATGATTTTTATATTCTCAAAACAAGAACACAACATATACATTCATTCATCAATTTCCTACCTTCATTATCAATATAAAAATATGACATAATCACATCTCTTCATTTTTCAACTTTCAACACTCATTCAAACACTATTTCCATACCCATTTTATCTTAACAAAATCTTTAATACAACTCATAATCTATTATTAATCATAAACAAAAAACCAGCCATAAAAATATCCATTTATTCCTCAACATTTTGATCATTTTCATACATCATTTACACTGTAAATCTATCCTAAAAACATCCCTATAACACTTCATAATTTATTACTCATCATATACACAAAAACAAGACATCAATATTCTCATTCTTCATCCACGATGTACATATATTGATCACTATTCTCATAATCATTTAATATCAAAATAATCACCATATTTGTTTCATATTCAAACAACCCATGAAAATTAACAAGCTACTTATTTGATTTACTCTAAGCTTCTTCAAAATCTCTAAGAAATTCTAACTCCTCATGTCATACAATCATCATCTTGAAGGTGGAGTAGGATGATGAAGATAACGAAAATGAGAGTAATAAGTAAAGGGTGAGAGCAAGGTTCAACGTTGAAGAAGGTTGGGGGGTATCGTGGAAATGAAGAAGGGAAGAGATGGAGAAGATTACGAAGAGAAGAAGAAAGCAAGAGTGAAAAACAAATCAAAATTGGTCTTGCAACTAAAAGTAACGAGAGTGAGGTGTGTGACAAGTGGCATGACACTTGTCACTTGCCACATGTCCTCCTATTATGGTTTCTAATAGGTCCTTTTAAAACAACTATTCAATTTGTCTCCAATTTCTAATCCAATTGTCTCCAAATTTTCTATGAAACTTGTTATTAAATCTTAATGTCACTTATCAAGATTTCTACTGCCATTTGACACTTACTCCTACTACCATTTATCAATTCTCTCGCCACTTAACATTTTTCCTAGTCCGAAAATACTCAAAATCTCATAAATTTCTCAAATTTCACCAAAAATTCTAAATCATTAATATAATTCACCAAATCAATTTTCAAAACAAAAAAAATAGCTATCCATATAATAATCACTTTAATAAAAATCATTTATACCCATAAAATGTCAATTGAGTACATGAACAGTCATAATAATGTGTGTAAAAAAATCAAACTCACGTGTAGGTATGCTATCTTATGCATGAGCATGAAATGCACTTCCTAACTTCTCAATATTGTCTCTCATGTATAGTATTCTGGGGTTCTAACCTTTAGCATGGAAAAACAGGATGTTATACATGCAATCTTTCCTATCTTCTTTTGGTGATATACCATTGAAACTGCTATTTACCTTCTAAATAGAGTTTCATCCAAGTCGGTTGACAAAACACCTTATGAGATATGGATTGGTAAAAGACCAAGATTGTCACACTTAAAGATATAAGATGTGATGCTTATGTGAAGAGTGCTATATTTGGTAAGTTTCAATGTAAATAAGATAAATGCAAATTTGTGAGGTATCTGAAAGAGAGCTTTGGATATCAATTTTACCATTTTGTTGAGCAAAAGGTGTTTGTCTCAAAACATTCTACATTCTTAGAAAGAGAATCACTACAAAAACTAAGACATTTAATGACAACATTTTTGTGACTAACTATCATTTCGTCAAATATATGAGGTCTTTTGTGACAAACAAGATTGACACTATTGTTTGGATTAACTGTGATAACTTATTTTTTGTCACTAATACATTGGTAATTGTGACATTTTTGTATCTTTCACAATTAAATTGTCACTATTAATATATTAATAGTGTCAAAATTTCTTATCACTAAGTTCTGTTACTAAAAGCATACGCAATTTGGCACCATAATAATTATGGAGGGAATGAATTGTAGTTGTGACAAAACGTATGTTAGTCACTAATTTTTCTATTTATTGTGACACAACATAATTTGGTTACTAATTTTTTTCTTACTATGACAAAATGGTTTACCATCATATGATATTTTACTTTTTGTGCTGAAAACTTTTGTCATTAAGAATTCAATTAGTTAGTATCTACTTAATATTGTCACAAAAATGAAATTATCACTGTGGTCATTATTATTCGCAATCTAGTGACAACTTTTTTGTGATTAAATATCATTTTGTCACAAATATGAGGTTTTTGTGATAAAACAATTGATTGGAACTATTGTTTAGATTAAAAGTTACGATATATATTTTTGTCACTAAATTCAATGATAATTGTGACAATTTAGTATCTTTCGCAATTAAATGGTCACTATTAATATGTTAATAGTGTCAAATTTTCTTTTATCACCAAGTTCTATCACTAAAAGCATAGGCAATTTGACATCAAAATAATTTTGATGGAATGAATTGTAATTGTGACAAAATATATGTTGGTCACTAATATTTTTAATTTTTTGTGACAGAACATAGTTTGGTTAATAATATTTTTTCTATTTGTGACGAAACGGTTTACCGTCACACAATATTTTACTTTTTGTGACGAAAACTGTCGTTCATAAAAATTCAATTAGTTAGTGTCTGCTTAATATTGTCAAAAAATAGAACTATCACTATGGTCACAACTATTCATAATTTTTGTGATAAGAAATTTTGTTGTCACTTAATCATCAACTTTTTGTTACAAAGGTTATTGTCACTAAAAGACTTAAGACATTTAGTGACAAATTTTTGTGACTAACTATCATTTCATCATAGATATGAGGTTTTTGTGACAAAATAATTGATTAGCACTATTTCTTGGATTAACTGTGATGATTTTTTTTGTCACTAAATTATGATAATTTAGTATCTTTTACAATTAAATTGTCACTATTAATATATTAATAGTGTCAAATTTTCTTTTATCACTAGATTCTGTCACTAAAAATATCTACAATTCAGCGCCAAAGTAATTTTGACAGGAATAATTGTAATTGTAACAAACCATAGTTTGGTCATTAATTTTTTCTTACAGTGACGAAACAGTTTACCCTTATACAATATTTTACTTTTTGTGAAGAAAACTTTTTTCAATAAAAATCCAGTTAGTTAAATGTCTACTTAATATTGTCAAGAAAAAAAAGGGAATATCACTATGGTCACTACTATTCGTAATTTTTGTGGCAAGAATTTTTTTGTCACTTAATCATCAAGTTTTGTATAAAGGTTATTATCAATATAGACATAACAAATTAATGATAACTATTTCTTGTTATAATAACATATTAAGATTAACCACTCTAATAATTAATTTTGTCATTATTGTATGAATTTTAGGGACTAGAAATACTTGTCACATTTTTTCTTTAATATTATTATTTGTAAAAAAATTAAATATTTTCTTATAAAATATTCAAACTACATATATTGATAATCCAAAAGTAATATTTTACATACCAATAGATATTTGCTAAACTTTGAAATTTCATCAAAATAAATAAATGTTTAAATATAATAAAAATCTTGTTCCAAAATATTAAGCAAAACTCTTAACCTATTCAAAATTTAAAACAAAGTTCTTGCCAATGCTCAATCATCGTCATCATCACCTTCCTCACCTTTACTTACTAAATTTGTCTCATCATCACTCATAAAAATAAATAATTAAAATAATATTAATTTAATTCAAAATTTGATTATATCAAAATTTGACAATCAAGTCAAGCCCTGATTATCTTTTAGTTAGCCATGGTTTTAAATTCGTCATATCATGTTTGAGTTTAATTTACATTATATTGTGAATGTAGTTTCTTTATTGTAAATATAATCTTAATTATAATTGTATTGTTCATAATAATAATTACTATTATTTGCAATTGGAATATGATTTACATTTCATAATTTAAAATTCTTCCATATGACAGTAGACTAAATTATTTTTTTAATACAAGAATAATTTTATAAGAAGTAAAATCGCAAGCTTTGGACATGTTATCCTTTTGAAAGGGTTAAAAAATACATTAAAATTTAAAGAATTTATATGTTAAATTTATTTTAAAGTTATTTTTTTAAAATATGTAATAAATTAAATTTATATAAACAACTAACATAAGATTAATCAGAAGAAGAGTCAACTAGGGCTACCAAGGAATCAATAACTAGGCCTAAATAGAAAACAAAACAAATCTAGTCCTATAAATGACATATTAATTTTTCTTTAAACCAGGCTGCCTCGAGGTGAAGATGGTGGGCAATGCGATATATTAAGATATTAAGATATTTAAATTTTATTTAATTATATATTTTTTATTTTGTAATGTTTAAAATTACATTACGATGTCATTTAAAAATAAAACCTAAAAGATTGCTGTAAGTAATATCATAAAAGTTAAATCATAAAGAGAATATAATATAATTAATTTTATAATATCTTTTCTTGTATGTTGGGCCTTTACACAAAGTCAAAATGGCGTGACATTGGGGAATTAAACTATAATGTTAAGTCGGTTAATCTTCAATTTTCAATCCTTATCTAACGAAGTGCTATGCTTACCCAACTAAAAATAACAATTAATAGTTGTGAGATCTGAATCTAAATCATCTGGACCGTCCATGTGTCCCTTTTGAATCACCGTTTAGTCACTACATAAGCCAAAAACCTAAAATATTGGAGTTGTTTAAGTCCACTTAATAGATCTCCTAGAAAACCCCTACAATATATTCAATGCTTCACTTCGCTTCGAAGAGAATCTTAAGACAGGTGCCGACAGTGAGAGAGTTGACACCATCGATGCTCCTCCCCTTCAACTCATGTTTGCACATGAGAAGGTTGTAGACCATTTCAATAACCCCCACAACATCCACTCCTTTAATAAGAATGACCCTGATGTCGGCACAGGGCTCGTCGGAGCACATGCCTTTGGCAATATTATGAAGTTGCAAATCAAGGTCGATGAGGAGACTTGTGAGATCATTGATGCTCATTTCAAGACCTTTTAAGGGACATGTGGAGATTGGAAGGGTAGCACTCATCAACTATAGCATGGATTATGGTAAATCATTGTCATCTTCGATGTCCTTGACCAGAATAGAGTACTTTTCTTTATCCTCTCTTACTTCAATTATGTAATTTATTTATTTATCTTGTTTTTATGCTAAAATGTAAAGCTGAGATTATTGTCTTTTATCGGTTCAGAGAGAGAGACAGTAGTCGTTTATGATGATTATATTTTCTATTAAAATCACGACAGGCTTAAGAAGTTATTTTTTTTCCTGCTCTTTTAGTTTATAGCAAATCAATGTTCTTGATGTTCTTCGAAGTAGCATCCTACTCCCATCTGACACGTACCCGTATGTCCATCAGACATTCGAGCTTATGCTCAGTGGAAGTAGTGCACTAGAGCAATCACATCACTTATCATGGAATCATAATTCAAACACAAGTGCTCAATATCTAAAACTCAATTCCTCATTTTTTTTTTCATAAAACATAATGTACATTGTAGCATTACATACATCATCCATATATATATAGTATCGAAAGCGTATCAGAGTCTACAACTCTGTTTACAAAATATGCTACATGAATGAGGAACTATACAAAACTCTATCTAACTCTTCAGTCTCAGCTGACCGACCTTTAAGTCATTTCTTTATCCGAAAACGCAAGAACTATTCTTCTTCTATAGCATCTTAGCAACTAAGTCTCGTCTCTCGAACCTAAAAAATCACGTTGTAATTTTGATGAGTTTTGTGAACTCAGTGAGCAAGCCATCATCAATGTGCTCACTTATATCACATAACACAATAATTCATATTCCAAATTTACAAACAATTCATGCTACCATATAATGAATTTCTCTTCACTAATCATCATATTGAATCAAATACAATTATGTTCGCTTATTTCACATTTCATATTCAGAGCAGTTCAAACAAATCACTTCGATCATTTAAAACATATATATCAAATATATATACAATGCACGTATAACTCACATTCAACTATTACATTGTTAAGATCAAGTGCCTTTTTAACTGTCTCGTATCTATTGTGGATACCGGGCTCATTAATAATTGTCCCATATCCGTTGGAGATACTGGGCTCATTATACATAGTGAGCCAAAGACTCTTACCACATTCTAAGCTTTAAGCTCTTTTTTTATGGCAGTTCCAGTCACAATTGCCTTTATCTAATCATGCATTCATGTAATGAAATACATCAAATCTCATATATTCAATCAATCACTTATATACACTTTACACATTCACTTTCACGTTTTCATTAGACCTAAGTCCAGCATTCAACAAATATGTTAAGTACACTTATTTCTGTCAAATTCACATACAATGAACACTTCTAATGTGATTTTTATGCATCAAACACCTCGGACAATCAATGTCGGAATTAACACATTCACATCAATAATAATTCAATAAAGAAATTTAAACAAAACAATTAATCAATGTGAGACCATCTAGGTTGACTTATAGTATGCTCTAGATAGCTATTTCCTCGATATCCCGGCAATGTCTAGATACGGCCGCTTTATTTACGCTTCTACATCATGCAATACACATTTACGCACATTATAACTTTGCACAATCACATAAGTATTCATTCATACACATATGTATATGTGTTATGTACAATGCATGCTCAATGACAATCCCCAGTATACTTCCTTAATTCACATCTCATAATCAGTTAACATTATCTTCCAATCATTCTTTAATACCTAATATACTTTACTCACTTTAATTAACTAATTCATCATCAACTAAGTTCATTCTAGGCCTCAATCAAGCCAAATTTCATCATAAGGAAGTACCTTAGTATTAGTTAGTTCAAACATCACCCAAAAGACAACTTTTTACTCTATGTGTCTACCCACGATCATGACAGAACCTCGTGAAATTGGCCACAATCGTGACAAAATGAAAGTAGTGTTTTGTACGATGTTTTAGGTTTAATTTGTTATGCATTTTATGTTAAATTGAGTGTTAAGTATGCATTTAGGGTGTAATTAGATTAGTTTTTGTGTTTAAGTGTTTTTATAGGTTAGTTTGAATCTTTGCGCTTAAATTATATATTTTTTAGGTACCTTGATGTGTGTACTAGTGATGTAGGGTAAACAGGGAAGAACGATGAAGATTTAAAGAGTTTCGGGCCAAAACATACAAGACACGGTTGTGCACAGTGGCCATGATCGTGACAGAAGAGGAGGAGCCAGAGGTAGGTAGGCCACAATCGTGACAGAGAGCGTCAAGTGAGGCCACGATTGTGCACTTCAAGCCACGATCATGACTGAAAGGAAAAAGCATCGGCCACGATCGTGCCCTATGTCTGGCTGACACAAAAACTCATTTTTTGGGTGATTTTTCAAACCATTTCGACCTCGAGTTTGACCTAGAGCTACTACTAAATAAATAGAACAATATCTAACAACCACCAGGAGAGATTAAGGAGTCGAGAGAGCTGCAAAAACGTGAGATTCTGCTGAAAATTCAAGGGAAAACCTAGTTAGAGATCAATCGATTGAGGAAGGAGATGAAGGAAGAGAGGCACGGAGACATGCTTGACGTGACGCATTTCCCGAAATAGGTGGTTTCCCGCAGTCCCTACTCCGAGATCCATTTCGACTGTATTTTCTAGTTTTTATTTTGATTTCATTGATGTATAAAATTTGAAATTGATTAGAATTAGTTGTCATTGAGTGTTGATTTTTCTATCTAAACTCACCATCGGGTTTATTTATTCTTGAGATTAATAAAATTGATTTGATTGTGTTTTATTTCGATTTAATGTGATTTAATTTGATTCTTCATAATTGGGCAATAAACTAAGAGAGCTGGTGAAAATCATCAATTTGGGTTAACGAGAGTTAGATAAATCGATAGGTAGAGAATTGAATCAAACTGGTAGAGTCGTGTAACGAGAGATCGAGCACAGATTTTCAATAGGTTAATAGACAACGTTAGAACTAATCTAGGTTTTGGACAAATTACGGATCAAGAGATTACAATTTCCATAATTTGAATTTGGGATTATTAATTAGGGTTAAGAATTATAACTCGAGAGAGAGTAATTCACCCTAAGATTGTCTAGGTCCATTAAATCGAAAATTTCACAATTGGTACATTTTCTTTAATTTCTAATAAATTCCCCCTTTCTCTCAATTGGTCCCTTTTAGGTTGAAATTTGGATTATTTGTGTGAGTTTGCTTTTGTTTGTTCTTTGGGTGCTTAATTTCTTGTAATTCATTCTAAATTGATTTCAATTTTTGCATTAATTGTTAATTTAGGTTTTGCGAACATAGCTGCCGTTAGATTTTAGGACTAGTTCTTTTCCTTGTGGGATGGACTCCTTAGGTACTACGCAAATGACCAATGTGCTTGGGGAATTTACCAAGGTTATAAATAGTAAAATTTAGCATGTGTATAACCTTGCGAACAAGTTTTTGGCACCATTGTTGGGGAAGGCAATTTAGTTCTTCAGTCTAAGGCTTTTCTACTAACTATTGTTTTTATTAAGAAAATTGGGGCGTAAAGTAAGGACACATCAAGAAATCATAGAATGGGATATTTGAAGAGTTAAATGTTGAACAATAATGGAAAATAGATATTATAGGGAGCAACGAAATTTTGAGAGTTACAATGAGTCACAGTATGATGGGAGAAATAACAACCCTTATTGGACCATGTACACTTCGGGGTGGCAAAACCACCCAGATTTCTATTGGTCCAACAATGCAAGCACTCACATGGGACACCTAGATCTATTTGAATTTCTACATGATGAATCTAGTTCGTGGGATTCTAAATTAGACAATATCTTGGATAAGCTCACAGATATGGAAGAATGGCAGAGGGGACAAGAAGGGCAAATTAATCAAGTGACAGAAAATCATGCCACTTCTATTCATAACTTGGAGATTCAAGTACGACATCTTTCTCGTGAATTTTGTAAGAGAAGTGTGGAATACTCTTTGAGAAAAGTGGAATTACAACAATTAGAGCAATATGAGGCTATCACATTTATGAAAAAGGTAAAGCTAGAAGAACCAGAGGAAGACCATGTCAAACCCCAATTCCTTGGCAACCAAGAGACGATGGAAGTGTACAAGGAAAAGAATTCTAACCCTCCCTATTACCCAGTTGTCCTAGATATACCATATGTGAAAATAATTTTTTTTTAGGTAAATGTCCATGCAAAGAACCCTATCCTTTGGATTAATCATGATGAAGGGACGTTCCACATGAATTATGTATTTAAGAATCCAAAGGTTAGTAGCCCATTTAGGATTATTGATGTGTTTGAATCTTATGATGAACAAGAGGATGATGAACAGACGATAGCAGACATCGAGTTTGAATAAGCAATAAAGGTCTCTATTCATAAAGCAAAAGAAGCAAAGGAGACGAAGGTGATGAAGGAAGAAGGAGAGCAATTCACCTTCATATAGGACAAACTGTTAGATTCGATAGAAGATTCAGGGAGTTTTGTTATTCCCTATTTTATTTACAGTCGGTTAATGAAAAGGACATTACTGAAATTAGTTGGGTTTTATAATTTTATCAATATTGTCCTTTTGATCATCTTTCAATTTCTAGTTTACTCACGGGTAAAAAAATTGATTTGGAACAAAAAGGGTTGAATCAAGCCACTCATAATTGATCTTGGCTGAGTTTTAGAGAATGAAGGTCAAGCTAAAAACCAGAAATCAGCACATTTAATAGTAGGTTTAAATTGTTATGTAATTAGATTTCTTGTAAATTCTTAAATAAGTCATGAACAATTTGAAACGGTTTGGAGTCCTAATTTTTTTGTTCTCTTAACTCACTTATAAAATAAGGAAACATTTTTATGTCAAGCTGATTTGGTCTCAACACTATAGCCATCACCATCTTTTTCACTATAAACGATTTTGTGTTCTAACCTTTTTCGTTTCATTTTATGATAGTATTTTCTTCTTATGTTTTTCGTATATTGTGTTTATGTCCCCCGGGTGTGTGCCCTCTTCTCACATTGAGGACAAAGTGTTGTTTAAGTGTGAGGAGGGATTTTGTGTTTTTCTTTTGTATGTGAATTTTGCATACTGTATAATAGTATTAGGTTGCATGGTGTGAAGTGTGTAAATGTATCAATGGCTTAAATTGAGTGAATTTTTTTTAATTTTAGACATGGTCTATTAGAATGTGAACAATCAGCAAACTACGAAATTAGTGAATTATGGGGCCTTTGGGATAAATATACAACCTAATTAGGACTTAGTGTAAATTTAGCACCCTATTGATTGTCACATTCATTCATAATTTGAGGCTTTTTAGGTTAAGTAGCTTAACTAGTATTTTTTCATAGAAGCAAATAGCTAAAAGCAACAAGGTAGGCAATAAAAAATTTTAATCAGTGTTTAATAATCACTATTCTGCTGACCTTCGTGTTATGAGTATAGCTAGTGACAGATTGACATGCACCAAAATAGTGTGCCTTCGCGTAAAAAGGCTATAATGACGTTTCAACCAAACTGTTAATAAACGACTTAGTTGAGTAACCGAATCGACATTCAACACAAATGTTTGCCTTCGAGTAAAAGGCTAAGTCCTGGGTTAAAAAACAATAATAATATAAAATTATGTTTTAAATAAAAACCTATCGAACTTATAATAGGCTTGAAGTTTCATGGAACTATACAAAGGAATAGTTACCGAGTTTGAGGGATTGAAAAATTATTAATGTGTGTGCACAACTGAATTATGTAAATAGGTTAACACTTGGTCTTAAGTTATTTGTATATTTAGTTCAATGCCCCTAGATGCATATTTTGCATGTTAATGATTTGATATAATTTGAGTGGGTGTGTCCAAGATTAAATTTAGTTCATTGAGACTAAAGCCATTGTCTCATTATTGCACGGTGTGTTTGTTTTGTTAGGTGTTTTTTTTTTTTTTAGTGTGGGGATGTTGATAATATTGTTTTGTTTGATGTTTTAGGGTTTAATTTATTATGTATTTTGTCTTAAATTGAGTGTTGAGTATGCATTTAGGGTTTAATTAGATTAGTTCTTGTGTTTAAGAGTTTTCATGGGTTAGCTTGAATCTTTGAGCTGAAATTGTATATTTGTGAGGTCCCTAGATGTGTGTGCTAGTGTTGCAGGGTAAACAGGGAAGAACGGTGAAGATCTGAAGAGTTGCAGGCTAAAAGACACAGGCCACGATCGTGTATAGTGGCTCCGATCGTGACAGAAAAGGAAGAGTAAGAAGCAGACAGGCCATGATCATGCACCCAGAGCGACGATCATGGCAGAGAGCATCCAGTCAGGCAGCGATCGTGGCAGTAAGGAAAAAGTGGTAGCCACGATAGTGTCAGGCAGGGCCACGATCATGCCCTATGTCGAGCTGACATGAAAATTCAAAATTTCAGTGATTTTTTGGACCGTTGACCTCGAATTTGACCTAGGGCCTCCACAAAATAAATAAAACATGATGTGATAGATGCCAGGAGAGATTAGAGAGCCGAGAGAGCTACACAAGCGTGATATTCTGCTAAAAATTTGAGGGAAAACCTAGTTATAGATGAATCGATTGAGGAAGGAGACGAAGGAAGAGAGGCACGGAGACATGCTTGACGGATGTACTTCCCAGAACAAGTGGTTTCCGGCAGTCGCGACTCTGAGATCCATTCTGACAGTATTTTCTAGTTTTTATGTCGATTTCATTGATGTATAGGATTTGAGATTGATTAGAATTATTTGTCGTTGAGTGTTGATTTTTTCTTTCTAAACTCACCTTCAGGTTTATTTATTCTTGAGATTAATAAAATTGATTTGATTGTGTTTTATTTGATTAATTGTAATTGAATTTAATTCTTTAAAACTGGGCAATAAACTGAGAGGGTGAGCAAGTGAAAATAATCGATTTAGGTTAACGAGAGTTAGGTAAATTGATAGGTAGAGAATTGAATCAAACTGGTAGATTTGTGTAACGAGAGATTGAGTACAGATTTTCGGTAGGTTAATAGACAACGTTAGAACTAATTTAGGTTTTGAAAAAATTGCGGATCGAGAGATCGCAATTTCCATAATTTGAATTAGGGATCATTAATTAGGTTAAGAATTATAACTCGAGAGAGAGTAATTCACCCTAGGATTGTCTAGGTCCATTAAATCGAAAATTTCACAATTGGGTACATTTTCTTTAATTTTGATTAAATTCCCCCTTTCTCTTAATTGGTCCCTTTTAGGTTGAAATTCGGATTATTTGTGTGAGTTTGCTTTTGTTTGTTTTTTGGGTGCTTAATTTCTCGTAATTGATTTAAATTTTTGCATTAATTGTTAATTTAGGTTTTGCGAACATAGCTGCCGTTAGATTTTAGGACTAGTTCCTTTCCTTGTGGGATCGAAACCTTAGGTACTACGCAAACGGCCCGTGCGCTTGGGGAAGTTACTGAGGTTATGAATAGTAAAACTTAGCATGTGTATAACCTTGCGAACAAGGTTTTGGCGCCATTGTCGGGGAAGGCAATTTAGTTCTTCAGTCTAAGGCTTTTCTACTAACTTTTGTTTTTATTAAAAAATTGGGGCATAAAGTAAGGACACATCAAGACATCATAGAATGGGATATTTGAAGAGTTGAACGTTGAACAATAATGGAAGATAGATATTACAAGGAGTAAGGAAATTTTGAGAATTACAATGAGTCACAGTATGATGGGAGAAATAATAACCCTTGTTGGGCCATGTACACTTCATGGTGGCAGAACAACCCAGATTTCTATTGGTCTAATAATGAAAACACTCATATGGGACACCAAGATCTATTTGAATTTCAACATGACGAATCCAGTTCTTAGGATTCTAAATTAGACAAGATCTTGGATAAGCTCACAGACATAGAAGAATGGTAGAGGAGACTAAAAGAACAAATTGATCAAGTGACGGAAAATCATGCCACTTCTATTCATAACTTGGAGATTCAAGTACGACAACTTTCTCGTGAGTTTTGTAAGGAAAGTGTGGAATACTCTTTGAGAAAAATGGAATTACGACAACTAGAGCAATATAAGGCTATCACACTTAAGAATGTGTGCTCTCTTCTCATGTTGAGGACAATGTGTTGTTCAAGTGTGAGGAATTTTGTGTTTTTACTTTTGTATGCGAATTTTCCATACTGTATAATAGTATTTGGTTGCATAGTGTGAAGTGTGTAAAATGCGTCAATGGCTTAAATTCATGAATTTTTTTTAAATTTTGGACATGGTCTATTAGATTATGAACAATCATTAGCCTATGAAATTAGTCAATTAGGGGGCCTTTGGGATAAATATACAGCCTAATTAGGATTTAGTGTAAATTTAGCATCCTATAGATTGTCACATTCATTCATAATTTGAGGCTTTTTAGGTTATGTAGCTCAACTAGTATTTTTTCATAGAAACGAATAGCTAAAAGGAA
>JAOTAY010000006.1:6580446-6591874 GCA_025629805.1 Erythroxylum baracoense
TTAAATAAATTTGTTCGTTTTAAGTATCCCTGGTGGGGAATTCCTCCCCCGTGGGCCACAGGTCCAGATGTCACGTACGACATCGGGCCGTGGACCCGCCTGGGGAGGGGTTCCAGCACCTGCCATAGGTCCATTAAAAATCACATATACTTTGTCCTCCTTAAAATCGGCTTTGCGTTGTGGTTGAGGAGTGACTAGAATGGAGGTAGATAAAGATGGTTGAAGAAGTTGTTGTGGAGTAATTGGAATAAGTGTAGAGGTTGGTGGAGATGTTGATTCTGGAGTGAGTTTTTTTTCAAGTAACGTAATAGTAGTCCATAACTGATTGATTTCCTTGGTTACTATTCCTACCTGATGTTGTAGCTCTACTAATTTGGCTTCCTTCTTGGTCAATGATTCCTTAAGACTCATTATTGCTGCTTCCATTCTCTGGTTAAGATATCTACAAGACTGTTGTCAAAAGATTTTATATAATGAATATGAAAATTATATTGATTTTAATTGCCATCGAATTAGGCGACCTTGATTATAATTAGTTTTAATATTATATTTAGTAAATCCACATATATATTTTGAATCGGTTTGAATAGTAAATTCAACTGGTAATAAATTAATACGCGATTTTCTTAGAGTTTTGAGATACGCTAATGTTTCCTTTTCATAAATTGGATACTTACTTTTAGCGGAACTGAATGTTCCATTTATATACTTGCATAATAGATATTGATTTTGGTTGGGTGGTCGTGCCAATAGGTAGCCAGCCCATGTATCTATACTGGCAACAATTTGAACATAAGTGTATCCTTGGATAAATAATTGTATAAGACAGGTAAATCCTTACATAGATTTTTTAATGTACTTACCGCTTCTGTATTTGCAGTAGTCCAGCTCCACTGGTTTTTGGTACTACATTTGAGTTGTAATCGCTTGCATTCCTTTGCAAGATTTTTGAAAAGTCCTTGATCGGATATATTATTAAGTATTCCTAAAAATTGTTGTACGTGTGTTCTATTTTTAAAAATATCAGGAAATTGTTGTATTTTAGTAAGAATGTTAGGTTGTAATTTTAAAAACCCATTATGAAATTCGATGCCTAAATACTCAATATTTTGTTGGGTTATTTGAACTTTCTTCTTACTTAAAATTAATCCTTTTTCTTTACATCTTTGAAGGACATAATCCTTTTTTTTTTACATCTTTGAAGGACAATTTTGACTTTTTTCAAATGATCTTCTTTATCAATATTTGAAAATATAATAATGTCATCTATATATGCTAAAGTAAAATCATCTAATCCTTCTAAGTTGGTATCCATAAAGCGTTGATAAATACTTGGTGGTTGTTTTAAGCCAAAGGGTAATACGTTCCATTGAAAATGTTTTTGTGGAGGACATGTGAAAGCAGTTAATGTTTTTGTATTTTAATGTAATCGAAGTTGTTAATATCCTGATTTTGTATCTAATGTGGTAAACCATTTATGTCCTTTTAATTTATTTAAAATATAATCTTTTCATGGTAATTTATATGCATCTCCTATGGTTGCTTCACTTAGTTTTTTATAATTAGTAACCATTCGTCTTTTTCCTCAATTTTGTTCAGAATGATTGTTAACATAAAAAGCAGGTGCAAAATGTTTACTCTTACTAGGTGAAATTAATTGTTTGGTTAATAATTGAGAACAATCTGAAATGAATTCTTGCACATCTTGTTCGGTGTATGGGATATTATTTTTAATGTTAATTTATTGTGTAGGGGTTTTTAATTTTATCTCAATTAGTTGAGTGTTAGTATTTTTGATTGGATCTAGTGGATGTTCACTACAGACTTGATCAAGTAAAGTGTCAATTTCGGTTTGTAAATATAAATTGTTTTGAAGAAAAAATTGTAGTTAATTCATTTTTTCAATTATAAGCTTTAACGTCTGATAATATGTAGTACGGTAGATAGGAATTTTGAGAATAATAGATTTTTTATTAAGGGAATTAATTAATGGTGTTTTGAGAGTGATAAAGTGTAAATACTGACAAAAAGGATGATATAATTTTAAAAAATTATTCCCTAGAATGATTGGTAAACCGGATTCTTGTTTATAAATTTAAGGGAATTGTAAATTTATAGTTTTCAATAATAATATTATTATAATAACTTAAATACCAAATGTATTTAATACTTTGATCTGCGATTCGAATTTGTAATGGTTTATTCATTTTTTTCCAATTATTTAATAAGGTTTTGGTAGCTATACATATTGTCACGCCTGTATCAATATATGCATTTACTTTTTTATTCTAAATCTGTATTTGAATAAATGTTGTATTCGGATTCGTCTGTTGATTTTGAGGTTTGATATTGAGATTCATAATAATATAAAGTATTAATTGTGGAATTAGTTTCATAATTAGATTCTATAAGTTCTAATTTATATGTTAGGGCTGAATTTACAATATTGATTTTTTCGTTGTATTTCGTTTTATTGATAGTTTTTTTTTTGTTTAGGACACTCATTAGCATAATGTCCTTCTTCTTTACATAACCAACACTTACATTGTTTTTTTCCTTGTGGACAGTAATTTTGTTTAGGTTTGATTTGTCTATACGCCTTTTTTCTAAAGAATTTTTTATAGGATGTAAACGGTTGTTTTTTGTAAAACTGCTTTTCGGATATTTTTTCCATTTATACTTTTTATTTCAAAATTTAAAATTTATGGCTTTCAGATATTTAGAAATAGTGAGGTCACAACCATATTGTTATGGGACTTCTGAATATTTGTAACAACATAATTGAACAGTTTTATGTTTTAATGTTTCCTGTAATTTTGCTTCTAGACATTTTTGAGAGATTACTTCTTTGACAACTAAAATAGTGCCATCTAAATTATAAGCTACAAGATTTTTATTTTGTTTAACTAGAAACAATTCTTCGACAGTTTTATTAATATTAGGATAAGGTAATTTTTGAATATACATTTCTTGTTCACTTCGCATTAATTGATAATAATATTTTTTGAATTCACAAATATATTGTTCTAAATAGCAGATATTACAAAGTCTCATTTTATTTAAGTGCCATAAAGCACTATTTTGTTCTTCATTTTAGATTTCTTGTTTGTAAGAAATGATATCTTTTCCAATGAATTCTTTATATATTTCATTTGCTACCGCATGAAAAGCTTTGACAGGTTCGATGGCATTTAAGAAAGCAGTGGCATTTTTATTTTTCTTCATTATCTAATAAAAAATTGAGTACAATTCCTGTAGTTTTATAAGTGATAAAATTCCATAAAATACTGATATTTTGTAATCCTTTAAAAGGTTTTTCTAACTGTATTACTAATGCTAATTTATTAGACCATTTGATTAACAATTTTTCAGATGATATGACACAATCTAAATTTAATATTCCATCTGGGCCTAATTGTACAAGTTTAGGTGTGTATTCTATTGGAAATTTTCTAATTTTATTATCTTTTCTATAATAACCAAAGTGATTTAATTCTTCAGTTTCTACAAGTTTTGATTCCCAATTATATCTAGTTTGCTAATTTCTTTTCTATTTTTCTCCTGAATGACTACTTTCAGGTTGATCATCAGTCTTATGTTGATCCATAAAAATTTCTTGATCACATTCATATCGATAAATAATTTCGTCTTGATCGGTAACGGTAATTGGCTTAATAAATTCCTTTTTTAACGAATGATTTTGGAGTGTTATTTTATTTATCAAATGAGTAATTTCGTCGAGTTGTGTTTTTACATCTTTTTCGATATTTTCTATATTGTCAAAATTGTCTATTTCTGTATTGTTAATTTCTAAATTTTCCATGGTTTAATTAACAAGGTTTCATTGGACTTAACGGGCTCTAATACCATTTTTTTCCTATTATTAGTTATTTTTTGAATGATTGTTTTTGATTTATTATTAGTTATTGTTTGTTCGATTTGTTGAATTTGCCCATTAGTTTCTTTATTTTCTTGTATTAATAATGTTATAGCATGCATTATCCTTGTTTGAATCTGTATTATTTTTGTTACCTGATCTTTTATCTGAATTTTTTTTTCTAATATTTCAGACACTTGTTTAGTAATACTCATAAAGTATTTTTAACATGAGCTGTTAATTCATTGAGTTGTCTTTTGATATTTATTATATCAGTAGTAATACTCTGTTCAGATTCGTTTTTTTAGATTATCCTTAGGTTCTGTAGTTTTAATTGGTTTACTATAATTGATTCCAAGTTTAGTAAATCAAATGGGTCTTTCTAGATGTATAGATTGTGAATGAGAAAGAGTTCTTTTATCTAGAGGAGTATGACTAAAAGATAGTCTTGGTATAGAGTGTCTTCTATATCGATTGGATATTGTATTTCTGGTAATTCTCTTAAGGTTGTTCATAAATTCGTTCCCACTTTGGCAACATCGTTAAATAATTGTTCAATGCAAATTTGATCAGTATTTTTAAATTCAATACTATGGTGTGAATTTGTTAAAGCATAGCTAATTTGATATGTGATTGAAAATGGATATTGTCCAAGATTCATTAAATTAGTACGACAAAATTTATAAGCAGTCGTAATTGTTTCATCTAAATTGTGAGATATTAATGGTAATCCTAATTTTGGACAAGTATTAAATTTTATTTTACCATAGGCTAAATTTCCATTCATAATTCCTATAATTTGATCATTTAAATTAGTCATTCGTTCATCAATGATTTCCATTCTGATAGGAGAATCAATTCCTTCTTGAAAAGTTGATTTTAATAAGATTTGAATTGTAGATAAATGTACATATCCTATTTTATTTCTTTTATCGCTGGGTATTTTTTGTAATTGTTTATAAATTTGTTCTTGATCAATTAAATTGAGTCTAATGTGTCCGCTACATTGATCTATTCCAATTGGTTTTTATGAACAATTTTTCCATAATAGATAATATTTTTTCGATTGATTAAAATTTTAAGAAACGGATTATGTATATCTTGTCCAGATTTTAGATTTAGTTCAGTTTTTGATATTTTTTTTTGTTTTTCCTTTGAGAGTAGGGTATTTATATGAAAGATACCAGTTAATTCAGTTAATTCTATGTTATCTATATCCAATATGTTTTTTGCTTCTACTTCTCGAATGGTATCTGTATCAGTCATTATGCTGATGTTCTTGTAAAATATTAGTTAAATAATTTAGTTCTTGTTTATAAAAATTATAGAAATTTTTGACTAAGTTTAATCATTCCTTTTCTGGTTTTATGCTATCTGGATTACTAATCGTGAATTGCAGATAATTATATCTTTGTTCATAATATTCTTTTTCGGTTTCATATTGGTTAACTAGATCGTTAATAAATACTATATGATCCTGTAATTGTTTACAGAAATTACAACTATTATTATTCATAGAGATGTTGTTGATAGTGTTCCTTAAATTGATTATATAAATATTTAGCATCTGCTTTTTCTAAGTGATATGTTTCATAGTGTAAATTAATTCTTGTTTGATAAAGTTGAATTTCTTCACTAGGTGTGTTCAATGATTGAAGAACTTTATACATAGACGTAGTAATTTGAATAAGCTGTCTAGTAATGCTTAGTTTATTTTCATTATGACGTATAGATTTATGAAGAATTTTACAAAGTTTAAAAACAACCATAATTGTAATACTAATCTGCTGAATAAAAAGGTTTTTGTGTTTTTTGATTATTGCAAAGATAAATATATTTCAATAGACATTATAAAATAATAGATCGAAAATTATATTTAAAACAATCGTGAAATAATAACTGAATAGAGCGAGAATCTAAATAATTAAAACAAATAGATAAGAATATAAAAATTGGCATACATGCATAAAGAATAATTAAATAAACATAAGTAATGAGAAGTTATATGTTAATTATTATTGAAATCATATTAGCAGCTAACAATATATAATATTGACGATGACGTAAAACAAATGAGTATAAGATGAATACTTATTGATGAAACAAAAACACTTTGAAGCATACCTGGATTGCTTTTTTCCGTTTGTATGCCAAACTTGTAGGCTAGATTTTGGAATGAGCAAGAGGTAAGAGAACAAAGATGTTATTTCATTTCATACTGATAATAGATACATTCATTTCTTTTATAGACGAATGGTTGGCTTTGACAGGTAACTGAAAGCATCGGTTAAAGCGCAATCGACATAAAAAGGAAAAGATAAAAGCAGAAGAATTTGCTTTATAAAAGAGAAAAGTAGAAGAATCTACTTTTTATTGACAAAGTGGCCGACAAGGGGGCTTACATCCTTTAACGATTCTTGCTTGAGTTTTACTCTTCAATAATTGCTTCTATTGACCCAGACTCATCTTTATCGTTAGAAGTAGTGGGGCAGTATGTGTATTTATGATGAGAATGATTGCTAAGTTGTTGACAGATGGCATACTTCCATTGCTCAGATAACTCTTGGAAAATACCGGTCATGGTTGAAAATGGTTGTTCAAACTGCTTGATAATTTGAAGAGCTTCGGTTGATATTGGTGCTTTGTGGGCGGAGGTCATTACTATATTAGGCCCCTTATAATTAACTTTGAGTAATGAATCTGGATTAATTTTGATGCATTGCTGATAAACTCCATCCAGATAATGAAGATTGAATTGGTTAATGAGATCCCAATTAAAACTGTGTTTAGGAGGTTATTTTGCTTCTAGACATTTTTGAGAGATTTTAAATATAAATCTTGTTCTAAAATATTAAACAAAACTCGTAATCTATTCAAAATTTAAAACAAAGTTCTTGTCAATGCTCAATCATTGTCATCATCGTCTTCTTCACCTTCACTTACTGAATTTGTCTCATCATCACTCATAAAAATAAGTAATTAAAATAATATTAATTTAATTCAATTTTTGATTATATCAAAATTGGACTATCAAGTTCAGCCTTGATCATCTTTTAGCTAGCCATGGTTTTAAATTTGTCATATCATGTTTGAGTTTAAGTTACATTATATTGTAAATTTAGTTTCTTTATTATAAATATAATTATAGTTATAATTGTATTGTTCATAATAATAATTACTATTATTTGCAAATGGAATATAATTTTCATTTCATAAATTAAAAGTCTTTCCTATGATAGTAGACTGAATTATTTTTCTTTTAATACGGGAATAATTTTTATAAGAAGTAAAACTGTAAGCTTTAGACATGTTATCCTTTTGAAAGGGTAAAAAAATACATTAGAATTTAAAGAATTTATATGTTGAATTTATTTTTAAGTTATTTATTTTAAATATGTAATAAATTAAATGTATATAAACAACTAACGTAAGATCAATTAGATGAAGAGTCAACTAGTGCTACGAAGGAATCAACAATTAGGCCTAAATAAAAAACAAAACAAAACAAATCCGGTCCTATAAATGACATGTTCATTTTTTTAAACCAGGCTGCGTCGAGGTGAAGATGATGGGCCAATATCACAAAAGTTAAATCATAAAGAGAATATAACATAATTAATTTTATAATATCTTTTCTTGTATGTTAGGCCTTTACACAAAGTCAAAATGGCGTGACATTGGAGAATTAAACTATAATGTTAATTTGGTTAATCTTCAATCTTCAATCCCTATCCAACGAAGTGCTATGCTTACCTAACCAAAAATAACAATTAATAGTTATGAGATATGAATCTAAATCATCTGGACCGTCCATGTGTGCCTTTTGAATCACCGTTTTATCGCTACATAAGCCAAAAACATAAAATATTGGAGTTGCTTAAGTCCACTTAATAGATCTCCTAAAAAACCCCTACAATCGATTCAATGCTCCACTTCGCTTCGAAGAGAATCTTAAGACAGGTGCTGATAGCAAGAGAGTTGACACCACCGATGCTCCTCCCCTTCCACTCACGTTTGTACACGAGAAGGTTCTAGACTATTTCAATAACCCCCACAACATCGACTCCTTTAATAAGAATGACCCTAACGTCAGCACGGGGTCGGTCGGAGCACCTGCTTGTGGCAATGTTATGAAGCTGCAAATCAAGGTCGATGAGGAGACCTGTGAGATCATTGATGCTCATTTCAAGACCTTTCAAGGGATACGTGGAGATTGGAAGGGTAGCACTTGTCAACTATAGCAAGGACTATGGTAAATCGTTGTCATCGTCGATGTCCTTGACCAAAATAGAGTACTCTTCTTTATCCCTCTTACTTTAATTATGTAATTTATTTATTTATCTTGTTTTTATGCTAAAATGTACTGCTGAGATTATTGTTTTTTATCGGTACATAGAGAGAGAGTGAGAAAGAGAGTGTAGTTGTTTACGATGAATATATTTTCTATTAAAATCACGACAGGCTTGAGAAGCTATTTTTTTCTATTCTTTTAGTTTATAGCGAATCAATGTTCTTGATGTTCTTCTATATCTTCATTTCTTCGGGCATAACATTTATGGGCTCCCATAAACTACTGATGATGATTTTTGCATTATATACTTGTAGTCTGAAGTTCGTTAAACTCTGTGAGTTTCCCTCTCTTAATGCAACACACTTTGGTTGATACCCATGATATGGTGAGGAGTCAGATGAATTTGAAGAGGCTTTCACTTACTGATATCAAGATTGACATCAATACGGTTCCCAAGAAAATGAACCTCATTGAGCGATGCAGAAAAATCTAATTGAAGTTGAGGCTGCAAAGAAACGTACAAGTGATTTAGATGGAGTTGCAAGACTTACTGTAATAAATATAATTATCTTGGATATTAAATTTTCCAATTTTATATATTGGAAATTAGAATTTTGTACATTTAGGTGATATATATATATATTTATATATATTAAAAATTTTATTTGCTTGTGTGATATATTTTGGTACTAAAAATTTGTATCATTTATGACAACTTCTATTTTATGGCCACCAATGCAAAAATTTGTATTAATTAAGTAATTAAATTGCTAAATTTAATAATATTACTTGTGACAAACACGAATACATTAGTGATAAATTTATTGTAAGATATAATCTTTATCTGGTGACAACATTATTGTAACATATAATTTCCATCCTTGTGACGAAATTTGATAAGCAATATGGTCATTGATGCAAATTTCTGTTACCACTAATGCAATTCCATTATTGAATTAATAGTTTTATTGTGACAATAATAGACACATTAGTTACAATATTTTTTGTAAGGACAAATTTTCATTTTTGTGACAAAATGATGTTAACACTTTTTCTTTAAAATATTAGTAACTAAGAAATAATGGATACTAATAAAAAAGCACGAGTGATAAATATTTTGTCATTATTTTCAATTATTTTAGTGGCGATGATGTTGTTACAATAAAATAAAGTACTATTATAGCTTTATTCGTTACTACTTTATATTATTTGTGTCGACAAACTTGTCATAAATATGTAAAGTTATTGTGAAAATATAGTGTTGTCACACATTTCATAGTTTTTAGTGTTGTTACTTTAGTTACAATAAAATTAAGTACTATTACGACTTTACTCGTCACTACTTTATATTATTTGTGTCGATAAACTTGATATAAATATGTAAAGTTACTGTGATCATATAGTGTAATCACACATTCCATAGATTTTAGTATCGATACTTTTGTCACAAAAGTGTTTCATAATTGTGCCATTTTCTTAAATTAGTCAGCAGTTTAATAGTGGCAAAGGTATTTGTATCGGGAAGTGACGACTTAAAAATTTGGACACTATTAATAGTGGTAACTAATATTCTTGCTTTTAGTGACAATTTTGCTTTCACTAAAAATACAAGTTCTTGTTGTGAAAATTTCATTATAAATTATTAAAATAAATAGTTAAATAAGTAAACAATTTGTAAAAATTATATCTACAACATAATATTTATTTTTAGTACTTTTAATTATTAAAACTTAATATAAAATTATTTAGAATTATATATTTTATATCTAAAAATTATTTCATAAATAATTGTTTTAAATTTTATGTATTTTAAAGATATTTTAAATATGAAATATACTTATTAAATGATTGTAAAATTTTAAAATAGTTTTTAAATGAAATTAATTATAAAAATAAAATAACTAAAACATATTATTCATAAATTTTAACAGTAATTAATATTGAATAATTAAGGATAAATTAAAATTAAATTAAAATTTGTTAATTTTGCAATACTAGCCAAAATTATTAACCATGTTAATTAAAAGCTCAAACTTCCAATTTGTTGCAAAAATAGCCTACTATTAACTCTCCTGTTAAGAAAGCTAATGTGGTTTATTAATATATAGGTTGGTGACTTTTACATGTCATCACACACATGATATTGAAATAATTAAAATGAAAAAAAAGAAAAGAAATTAACTATTGACAAAAGTTAGAAGCATAAAAAATATTAGATACTCAAAGAAAGAAAATGCCAAGAACACTAATTAAGCTAAATGATCCATTTTTTTTAATGTTTTGAAACACTAGAAATATGTATCTAACACTTGAGTTATTCTCAATTATCTTTAGACATAAATCAAGCCTTATGACGACATAGTAAGGGCACGAGTCCTATTAACGCAAGTTCTCTTGAGTGGAGTGATAAGGATGGTCGGAGTTAGAAGGTTGATACTCAAGAGACTGCTACTTATAACTTTGAGGGTGTCAATGACGATGACCCATGTGTAGTCCACTCTCGGTCAAATGGTAGGTCATCTTACAAAGAAGCCTTACTCACGAAACCCGCACTCACGTTCACTACAACAAACAGCGTATTTAACGATAATTTCAATTGTCGCTAAAGAAGGGAAAATCGTCGCAATTAGTAATGTGCGACGATTTCATTTCGTCACCCAAATCGTCGCCGAATCTCTGTAGTAAAATAACATCGGCGATATTTAACAGAAGTCGTCGCGAAAACATCTTTGTGACAAACAAATTTCGTCAGAAAAATGTATTATCGATGATTAAAAAAATGTCGGTAATAGTTTTGCGTGAGATTTACGTTTAGTAGATAAAAGTCTTTTCCCATGAAACCTTATACGTTGGTATTTATTTTTAGTTACGATTTTGTTTTGGTAGCAAAAAACTTTTAGCTACTAATTTATCCTATAAGCAAATATTTTTAGAGACGTTTTTGAAACGTAGGTAAAAAACTTTTGTGATAAATTATTTTTAGTCGCTAAAATGGTTTAGTGATGATTTGTTTTTTGTAGCAAAATAGATTTAGCTACGCAATGTTTGTTGTAGCAAAAAAATTTTACCGACATTTTTCATACGTAGTGAATTAGTTTTTGTGGTGAATTTCATTTGGTAGCTAATAGTATTTAGTGACTAAATGTAATTTTTAATTTAATAATTATTATAATCTTTATACATGAATTTATTTAAATTTATTACAATTTTAAAGACTTTTTTTGACGAATTATTTTTGATAGCTTGTATTATTTAGTAAC
>JAOTAY010000006.1:6616908-6630320 GCA_025629805.1 Erythroxylum baracoense
AAAATAATATTATATAAATGAGTTTTATATAATTTTGTATGTAAATTTTGTTTTACATGTATTAAGTTTTAGTTGTATATTAGTTTTACATATTGTTTATTTTTGGCATCTTTGTGACATGTCAAATTACAATATTTTAATTAAATTATAGAAATTCCTAATTCATTTTTTGTATGAGATGATTATGAGCTTAGCGAAATTTTCGATCATATTACATGAATTATGGATTTTTTGATAATTTAATTAATGGAAATGTACCTCACGTCATTTTTATATATACTTGTAAATATGGCAACTAAAATCATGAACGGTGATTTGTCCACCACTGAAAATTGGATGGGTCCAATTATGATATGTGGCAAAAGAAGATTTAGTATCTTCTAAATGAATGAGAATTGCTCGAACATTTGACCACAATAATGACTATCCCTTCAGTATTAGATAAAGACAGAAAAGATATCAAGCATCCTTAAAAGCTTATAAAGATTGGTCCAAAAAGGATCGTAAGACATGTTAGCCTATGTTGTATTTCATGCATGACGATCTAATTGGAGAGTTTGAGGATTGTCCCACTACTAAGGACATGTTGGATAAGCTTAATATCACATTTGGCCAAACATTCACTACAAGGCTTCGTGCTTTGCACCTTTAATGGATGAACTACGAGATTAATATGTCTCGTACCATAGCTGAACATTTACAAACCTTGAGTGCTATGGTTCGTGATCTTAAGGCTGCTGGCCAGAATATCTCTGAAGACGAACAAGTCTTGAATGTGATTCGGGCTCTTTCAGATCATACTGAGCATTGGAAGAATGTGAAACTTGTTTTGACACATAATGAGAATGTTAAAACTCTTGCAGAGATAACAAGGTACCTCAAAATGGAGGAGGATTGCTTAAAAGCATCTGACTCCTCCAATGTGACTCTTGTTGCTAAAAGGAAAGGACCCAAAGGCAACAATACCAATCAAGTTAAGAGAAAAGGTTCTCGGCCTCCTAAAAGGAATGGACCAAAAGGTCATATTACTAAGAAACAAAAGGCTAAGGGCAAATGAGAGAAAAATATGGCACGTGTGAAGTGCTATAATTGTGACAAGAAAGGTCATTTTCCTCGAAACTGTCCTAAACCTAGGAAGATACCTTTCTTATCTATTACTCCTGAGTTATATGTCTGTTCTCATGCATTAGTTGCTAATTCTCTTCCTAATTGGATTGTAAATACAAGAGCAAGCAAGCACATAGTTCAAGATCGAGCTGGCTATGTGGACTTTCATCAATATCCTGTGGGTTCACAAACTATCATGTTAGGAAATAGCAATGATGAAGATGTCCTAGGAATAGGGATATATTAGCTCAAGTAACGTAAAGGAAATACTTTGCTTCTCCATGACGCTCTCTATGCACCTGGGGTGTGATGTTGCCTTTTGTGTGTTGTAACTTTAATAAAATCAGGATTCGTTTTTAGTTCTAGTAATTATGGATTGGATATTATGTATAATGGCAATATTTTTGGCCATGCTACATTGAAAAATGATTTTCTAATTCTTAATTTGGATGCATGTTATGATAATTCGTCTTCTATTTATGTTTCATATTTAGATCTTAATTCTAAATCTGTTAAATGGCATGCTAGACTTGGTCACATTAGCCAAGATAGATTGAGTAGGCTAGCTAAAGAACGTTTTTTCGACCGACTCACTAAGGTTAAGTTGCCTAAATGTGAGTCAGGTTTAACAAGTAAGGTCATTGCAAAACCTTTTGGTAAAGCTTTAAGGGTGTCTGGACCTCTAGAGATTATTCAGTCTAATATTTGCGGACCCATGAATGTTAAGGCATGTCATGGGGCTATTTATTTTCTCACTTTAATAGATGACTATTCTCGCTATGGGTGTGTATACCTTTTAGCTCATCCTTATGAAGTACTTGATGTGTTCAAATATTTTGTGACTGGAGTTGAGACACAATTGAAAAGAAGAGTTAAAACTCTTCGGACCGATCGTGGTTGAGAATATCTATTTGATATGTTCAAAGAATTTTATGAGAAAAAATGTATAATAAGAGAACTAACGATTCCTCGAACTCCACAAAAACGATGTTGCAGAGTGTAGGAATTGAATATTGCTTGACATGGTTAGGTCAATGATGGCACACGCTAGTCTTCCAATTAGTTTTTGGGGAGATGCATTGCTCACGAAAACCTATATTCTTAACCGTGTGCCAAGTAAAAGTGTACCCACCACTCCATATGACCTATGGAATGGAAGAAAGCACTTTTTGGATCATTTGTACCCATAGGTTTGGCTAGTTATGTACAAACATGAGAAAATTGGTCCGAGATCCACCAAAATGGTGTTTATAAGATACCCCAAATATTCTAAAGGGTATGTTATGTTTGGTGAGCACCCGAGTGGTGGCATGACTGAAGTTGATTCCCGCAATGTGGAGTTTCTTGAGGATGAGTTCCTAAGCATAGGTGAAATCGAAAAGGACCTAGAGTTGTATGAGTTACAACAAGATAATCTCGATGAGGGGGAGAATTTAGTTACTCGCCAAGTCACTGAGATTTTTTCTTGCCCAAGAGAACCAAATTGAGAATGAGGTTTGTCTTCAATCTCTAAACCAAGAACCTATGGATAGTCTACACGTTCAAAATCCCATATCTCAAGGGAATAGTGCAAGTAGTTATCAACATGATCAGGACCCCATGTCTCCAAGAGATAGGGGGAGAGATTTTGAATCAGGGTAGACAAATGTAGGTCCTAGAATTCGAAGAAGTGAGTGTGGAAGAATTCCTCGATGATATTTTCAAATTGAAGAGGAAATATTTCTTTGTACTCCTTTGGAAATAGAAGAATCGACCTCTTTTCAAGAGACCGTCGCTTTACCTAACCATAAAGAGTGTATGGATGCCATAAGGGATGAAATGGACTTAATAATAAGAAAAAAGGTTTGGGAACTAGTTGATCTTTCGCCCTAACGAAAGTCAATTGGAAACAAGTGGGTTTTTAAGATAAAACGTCGGATAGATGGAACGATCGACAAGTTCAAGGCTATACCCAAATAGAGGGTATAGACTATGAAGAGAAATTTCTCCTATAATGAGATTTGCCTCTATTCGCTTACTTCTGTCTCTGGTTTCCCATTTGGACCTGGAGATGTTTCAAATGAATGTAAAGTCTGTTTTCCTCAATGGTAACCTTGAGGAAGAGATTTGTATGAATCAACCTATTGGTTTCATATCAAAAGGTCAAGAAGACAAGGTGTGTCGTCTTAAACGATCCATATATGGTCTCAAACAGTCTTCCAGATCGTGGTATTTTAGATTCCATGAAGCCATTACTTCTTTTGGCTTTGTCATAGTTTCATAAGACCGTTGTGTATATGTCAAGAGAACAACAAGTAGAATTATGTTTCTCACTTTGTACGTTGATGACATATTACTGGCCAGAAATAATATAGAGATGATCAAAACCACTAAAGAGTGGTTGTTCTCTATCTTTAAGATGAAGGACATGGGTGAAGTTAGGTATCTCATAAGTGTGGAAATAACTAAAAATCGTCCTAAGAAGCTTCTTGTTAAGTCAAGAAGTGTATATTAATAAAATCTTGGAACGTTTTTGAATGCATTATTCCCAACCCATTAATACTCCAGTTGAAAAGGGTCTTACCTTGAGTCTTGATCAATGCCCTAAAATAGATAAGGAAAAAGAAAAAATGAGCAATGTTCCCTATGCTAGTGTCGTAGGAAGCTTAACGTACGCTATGTTGTGTACACGGCCTGACATTTGATTTGCGGTTAGTTTGTTAAGTTATTACCAAAGCAACCCAGGACCTGCTCACTGGCAAGCAGTCAAAAGGACATTTCACTACCTTCGTGGTACTTCAAACCTGGTCATTTGCTATTAAGGTGAGGATTTAAGGTTAAGGGGATATTCAGATGCCGATTGAGGTGGTGACCTAGATGAGTCTAGGTCAACCTCAGGATATGTCTTCATCTTAAGAGGCGGAGCCATATCTTGGTGCAGTAAAAAGTAAGACTGCATAACATTATCAACAATGGAAGCAGAATACGTTGCTTGTTGTCTTGCCATTCAGGAGGCAATGGTTGAGAAGTTTTCTTCAGGATCTTAATCTTACTCCTAGAGTTAAGGATCCTGTTGAAATATTATATGACAACACTACTGCCATACATTTTGCTAAAGATCCGAAGTTTCATATAAAATCCAAGCATATCAAAAGGCGTTATCATTTTGTAAAAGACGCCATAAAAGTTAAAGAGATTGCCATAAAGTATATACCTACTAACAAGATGGTAGCTGATCCCTTAACTAAACCTATTCCTTGAGATTCATTCAACACTCATGTTATGAGTTTAGGTTTGCGTAAGGTTTAGTTTTCATTGAGTTGTGTCTTATTGTATAATGGATGTGTTTTTAATTGTAACGAGCTTTTGTTTAATATAATTTTATTTCTCAAATGTTCATTGGTATACAATTATATGATAAGGCACATTGTAATGTCACCAAGCTTCTGATTGACCTTGTCACAGAGGTAATTACCCTAACGCTTGAGTAGTGGGTAGGATGAGACTTTACAATATTAATATTGAGTGTATGTAATATTGTGTTATCTTCATACTTGTGTACTATGAATGATAAGTTTCTATATTTGAATAGTCACTTTAGTAAGTCTAAGATGAGACTCTGATGAGTCGGATGTGAAAGATTCAGATTTCACATTAAAGCCTTAACCCCAAATCTCGAGTGTCAAAATTAGCATTAGGTATGTTAATCTAGTGGCTCAGATTAGTTTTTAAGTAAATCTAGATTCATAATTTTCATGGCATAGAAGAGTGACATGCCTAGCTTAGTGGGAGTTATGCTATGACACATATTTCATACTGTGTGTGCTATATAACAACCTACTTGTGGAGTGATAGTTAAATCCCTTTTTCTGTCACTGTGTGATCTCATAGACTTTAATGTCTAATCGAATGAAACCCTTCGACTTAGAACTATGATATGAAGTCAAGGCTTGGTGTTATTACTTTGATGTGTTTTTTCCAAGGGCTAAGATGTATATAGTCCAGCGGAGCACATTAAGAAATCAGTTAAGCTAAGATGGATTATCATGAGTGTCTAAGGAAGAATCTTTCCTTCATCTTCATATCAGCCCGGGTGATTATATTTGGTGTATATTCGTATGATATATTTATGAGCATAAAGGGATAGTGTATACGTTCCGTGATGTTTTGGATGATTTAGGGTATCATGAATATGTGAAAGTGTTATGTTAGTTAGATGGTGACTTAATATAACACTACTAGTGTTGCACGGCCCATTCTCAGTATGACATATGAAATTTTAGAAAGAAGATGTAAGTCGTGGCTTATGTGGCCGAGTGGAAGTTGTTAACAGTTGCATAAAATGAACGGCCACTTTGAGAGTTAACAAAGGATTAGTTTCTTATTAACTTCCGTCAGTTATTTTTGTCCTACTATAAAAGGAGGATTAGGGGGTGGAAATAAAAAATCACATTCGTTGTAATCATAGAGAACGAATTCCTCCATTCTTCCTCACGTGAAGCAAACCATCAAGGCTTAGAGTTTGGGGCGTGAATTAACAGTGACTCTAGTAGCTAATCGTGAAATGTGGACTCGCAAATAGCAAATTGATCGACTACTTCCGCACTAAGGTTAGTCCTTATAATTCTACAAAAATTAAGAATGGGCCCTTTTTTTCATAAGAATTGGCCTTAAATAAGTACCTTTTTTACCCTTACCCAAGTTCGGGCCTAATCACCTCGTTATTCACACTATCTCGAGAGATTTTCAGAAAATCATTAGGATAAAACTTAAAAATCAAGTTTATTTTTTCACTTTCCAAATCGTCGATCAAGAATGGCCACTAGAATTTTAAGCACAGTAGTTAAAAAATGAAATGGCTTAGAGCTAATATGGACAAAAGTAGAAATATATTTCTTGAGCAGAAATATATAGTTAGTATGATGAATGTGACAAGTTGATACTAATTGCAGTTTGTAAGCTACCAGACCAAAGTTTAAGTACAATGATGACAATTTATAACTTTAGATTAATTTAATAATCATAAAGAATGACTTGTATTACTTGGGTTGATTATAATATAATGTGTATTGGACTTGTAGAGAATATTAGAGTTAGTAGGTATTGGACTTGCAGAGAATATTAGAGTTAGTATGGTTTTATTATAATTAATAAGGATCATTCCCTTTCCCTTCAATTAAGTGAATAGTTACCAACATAATAAAATATATACGTTTTTGCACCATTGGAAAAGAATGAAGAAAAGAGAAGGAGAGAGTGGATAAATTCTTTACGTAGAGAAGGTGTTTACATCCAAAAGGAATAAAGATCTATAATTGTAGACATATATTAAATATGGACTAAAGTTAGTATTTCTTTCTCTCTCTTATAGTATGAATCCTAATTGAATGGGTAGAATCAATTGTATTATAGATGATCTTGGAATAATTCTAGACTTGAAATATTGTTTAAAATATTATAGTTTAAGTTTACATGTGATATCAGAGCAAGATTATAACATATTGATTTGTATTAAAGCTAATTTTAGGATTCATGGTAGCTAAAGACGAGCAGTCGGTTGTCGTGGCTATTTCAACTCCTTTTCGTCAGCTTTGCCAATTCATCCTCCCTAGATAGCCAATTAACAGTTTAAATTTTGATCTCAAGACGACGTTCTCACCCCTCCAATGGCCTCTCCGTCAGTGGGGCCTGCTGGTTCCGATGACATTGGTCAGAAATCGTATGCTCAGGTTGTGAACAATAAAGTGAACATGTATTTTCCGGTTGAAATCGATAGTGAGATGGGCTTTGTTTTTTCAGAGGTGGAGATGACAAAAGCGGTTGATGAATTCAGGTATGCTTTAGTGATGAAATTTATGAAAACAATTCCTTCAATTGATAAAATAAGACTCAGTTTGGTGAAAACTTGGGGGCTAATAGAAGATCCAAATATCAGTTTTATGGATGAATTTCATGCCTTGATTCATATGAAAAATGAAAGAGACTTTGTGCATGGTTGGGCACGTGAAGGAAGAATAATGGAAGGTATACCTTTTCGGTTATTCAAATGGACTAAAGACTTTGATGTGAACAAGGAATCGCCCATTGCACTTTAATGGATTTTTCTGCCCAGGCTACCAATGCATTTATGACATCTTACAGATTATAGCTACCAGGTTTGGTCGGTACCTTGGAACGGATAATGCCACCTTGAATCGTATGCGTACCTCTAGGGTGCACATCTATGTTGAAGCGGATCTAACTATGGAACCAGTAAAGAGCTTTCCGATATTAATTTCTCCCACGAATTACATATGTAGGAGACCAAATATGAAAGAAGTGGTTTTTATTATTCAAAGTGTTTTAGACAAGGGCAAACTTCTATTGTTTATAGGGTGGGTGAGAAGAGGATAAATAAAGGAGAAGTTAAAGAAAAACAAATATGGAAACAAAAGAGTATCAAGAAGATGACAGAGGATAAAACTGGCATTGTTATGGGAGAGAAACGTTTAGATACCAGGCCTGTTAATGATAATGTGAATAGTCGAGCAGAGATGGTTCTCGAGGAAAAATTAGACAAAGAGTTGATAACTACACAACTGGAATTGATAAACAGCACTAACGTTATACAACATAGAGAAGGAAAACAGGTTGAAGAAACAGATAGTGGTCAATATGTGCAAACTACCATATCGAGAGACACTGACAATAATGATGAAGAGTGTGAAGAAGTTTGGCATGATGAGGAACCTGTTTTATAACGGAATGAACAAGCAAATAGAGTGTAAAGTACGGTGCTAGATGAGGAAGAGAATAACAGTTGCTTGGGTAATGGCAATCGACAGGGAGATGACACAATGGGCTATTCTTCAGAGCTAGAGGAAAGAGAATTTACACTTTTGTTGGGGAAGAAAAAAATGTATGACACAGGTGGAGGGAGACAATCCATTACTACAGAAGCCACAAAATCAGATACATATGAAGGAAAATCGGTAAGGAAATCTCAAAGGGTATATACTCCTTAAAAAATATTAAATTTATAAGTGACAATATTTTTTTCTGGAATATAAGAAGGTTGAGTAGTTCTAGAGGTCACTTAAAAAAGTTACTCAATAAGTTTAAGGCTAGTGTGTTTGCTGTTGCAGAACCTTTTATTAAAGTGGATTGTATGTAGGAGTTGGAGAATTTTCTTAACTAAACTATCATTATTATATTTCCAATGAATTGCAAGGGGGAAGCTACAGGTGTTCTAGAATGACCCAAATATTTTTAAAACAGTAACGTGTTCGACTCAATCTATTTCTGGGTGGTTGATGATTGATGGACAAAAAACATTGATTTATTTTATTTATGCTAAGAGTTCTTATATAGAGAGAAGGGCTCTTTGGCAAGATCTAGATGAGCTGCAGGTGATTGCTTAGCCTTGGATAGTAATAGGTGATTTTAATGCAATCAAAACTAATTCTGAGCAAATTGGTGGTAATCCTCGATCTCTACCTTCTATCAATGAGTTTAATGATTTTATTGACAGGAGTGGTCTCCTTGAATTAACTTGTTTGGGACAACGGATTTCTTGGTGTAATGGGCACACTGGGATCTCCCAGAGTTGGGCGAAGCTAGATAGAGCACTTATTAATAATAATTTCTTCACTCATTTTTAGTTTGCAAAAGTGAATTACCTTAGTTGTAAATCTTCGGATCATTGCCCAATGGTGGTTTCTTCAGATATACCATTTATTGCATATGGTCCTTCTCCTTTTTGTTTCCTGAACATGTGGTGTTTGCATGCAAATTTTATGAAAGTTATGAAGGAAGTGTGGAATAGTCTAGATGAGGTTTAAGGCCTGATGAAGCTTACGACACGTTTGAAACGTACTAAGGTTGCTTTAAGAGTTTGGAATAAAACTGTTTTTGGAAGAGTGGAAGGTAATATAAGAGCGCTTGAGGAGAAAATGGACTTTTTAGAGGAGAAGCTTCATCTAAAGGCGATCAAGGAAATTGAGGAAGATTTATTAGTGACCAAAATAGAGTTGGATTTATGGGAGAAGAGGGAAGCCTCTCATCTGGGTCTACTTGCTAAGAAAAATTGATTCACTGAAGGCGAAAAATTATACTTTCTTTCATACCGTTATTAAACAACGTCGCCTAAAGGGCATGATCAAGAAAATGGTGCTTGCAGATGGAAGGGTCCTAGAGAGTGTCGAAGCATTTCATTATGGGGCTGAGAGTTACTTTCGAAATTTTTAAACAAAAATTCAGAAGTTGAGAGATATAATTTGGGCGAGTTAGTTGATGGAAAAGTCTCAGATGAAGACAATGAGATGCTTTGTGTAGAGCCGACTGAGATGGAAGTTAAAAAAGCCATATTCTCTATTCCAAAAAATAGTAGTCTAAGCCCCAATGGTTTTGGGTCTGAGTTCTATATGGTTTGTTGGGATATTGTGAAGGAGGACGTCATAAATGCTGCTAGAGAGTTTTGCAGTGGTGCTCCACTATACAGGTTTTACTCTTCCTCTTTTATTGTTTTAATTCCAAAAGTCCCTGCGTCAACGAGCTTCGATAGTTTTCGCCCTATAAGTCTTTGTTCCATGGTGTATAAGATTTTCTCCAAGATTATTGTCAATAGATTGACATGCATTATTGATAAAGTGGTGTCGCATGAACAAGGTGCTTCCAGGATGTAGTATTTTTGAAAATATTACTCTGGCACAGGAATGGTTCATTCATTGAATAAAAAAATCTGCTGGTGGCAATGTGATGCTAAAAATTGATATGGTGAAGGCTTATGCTATGGTGAATTGAGATTTTTTATTACAGGTTTTCTGGACCTTTGGTTTTTCTAAGAGGTTCTACTGATTAATTGGTAATTATATAAAGTCTCCTTTTTTTTCTCTATTTTAATGAATGGAACTATAAAAGGTTTCTTTAAGTCTTCAAGGGGTTTACGTCAAGGAGATCCCCTATCCCTTTATTTATTTATTGTCATGGAGGAGATTTTAACTAGACTGTTGAGGAAAAATTTTGAGGAAGGAAGGATTGGTAAATATCACCATCCTATTGGTGCTCCTTTGGTTTCCCACCTACTCTATGCTGATGACGTCCTCATTTTTGCAAATAGGGGTAAACATTTGACTAAAAATTTGATGCATGTGCTCGAGTTATATGAAAAATGGTCAGGGCAGAAAATTAATAAAGAGAAGTCAGCTTTATTTGCTTCTAAGAGGATTGCACTAAGTCAAAAACGTAATCTGCTCAGAATCACCTATTTCAAGGAAGGTAAGTTTTCGGTTACGTATTTGGGAGCTCCTTTAAACTTAGGCAAATTGACTACTAGAATTTTTGAATATCTTGTGGAAAAAGTGAGGAAGAAAATAGCTGGATGGAAATTCCACCTCATTTCATAAGGTGGTAAGTTGATTCTTATTAAACATGTTTTGTCTAGTATGCCTATCCATCTTATTTCTTTTATGAATGTTTCGGTGACGATTCTTTCCCGCATAAACTCTGTTCTTATAAATTTTTTATATGGGGAGACAAACAATAAAAGAAAATTGCATTGGATGTCTTAGAAAAAAGTGTGCGAGCCTACAAAGGAGGGTGATTTAGGTATTCGAGATTTCAAAGAGGTAAAAAGTCACTTCATATGAATTTTACTTTCTGTCTCATTTCTATCAACAATCTGTGGACTGATTTTTTCAAAGCTAGTTATTTTTGTAAAGTTCATATTTTAGCATAAAAGAGGAGGCCCTCGAATTCCCGTTTTTGGAAATATATTATTTCCATGTTACCAGAAGTTATGGACAATGTGAAGGTTTTGGTCAGCGGTGGTAATGCTTCTTTCTGGTTTGATAGATGGTTATCTTCGGGTTTGATTTCTGCTAGAGTTCAAGATATGGCTATTTTGAACTTGCGTATTAGTGATTGTTGGACTAATAACTCTTGGAATACAGACCTGTTAAGAGACTTAGTTGATGCTGATATGATGGCAGATATTGTTCTGCATGTTCCAATTGGGAAAAGGGGTATGGATATAACTGTATAGAAGCCTTCTCCTGATGGTAATTTTTCTACGTCTACAGCTTGGGATGTGACTCGGACTAAAGAGTAGCTATTACCGAGTTATGGAGGGTTGTGGCATAATAGTTTACCTAAAAGGATATCGTTGTGTATGTGGAGGAGCTGGTTTAATTCTTTAGCGGTGGATGAAAGAATTCAGCACAAAGGGGTCTCTTTAGCTTCGACTTATGATTGTTACTAGAGGCGTCAACAGGAAAGTATAGACCATATATTCTCATGGGGTGAGGTTACAACCCAAGTCTAGTTTTTTGCTAGCACAGAAATGGGGATCCCCATGACACGACATTGGCCTTGGAAATCCAGAGTGTTGCACTGGTTTAATTATGCCAAAAAGTCTTCCATCAAGGGAACGTTGATTGGTTCAATTCCTTGTTTAATCACGTGGTGCCTATGGAAGAGAAGATGTAAAGCGAGAATGGAGGGGAAGGCTGAAAACACTAATCAAGTTTAGCAAGCTATTCATGTTTGGATTAAAATTCTGGGGGACAATCTTGGCTTAGCCCGAAAATTCTCAAATCATGATAGAGTTGTTTTTGACATTTTTCAGTTACAATATCATAACATAATTCCTAAATATGGAAAAATAGTAAAATGGTGTAGGCCCCCTAAGGGCTGGTTTGAACTTAATTATGATGGGAGTTATCGAGGGAATCCCGGTAATACAGGAGGTGGCAGCATTATAAGAGATAGTCATGGCTTCGTGAAAGGGGCTTTCTCTACACATTACGGACATGGCACTAATAATAGTGCAGAACTAAAGGCCATTGTGGAAGGAGTTCAGCTTTGTAAACAGCTTAATATGAATAATATTATTATTGAAAGCAACTTCAAAATTGTCATAGATTGGATGCGTATTACGAAGTGCATATTGTGGTATCTCTGGGATTTTTGGGAAGATTTATGTGAGGAGTTGAGGGGAATGAATTACATGGCACAACACCAATTTAGGGAAGCAAATTTTTCTATGGATTTTTTAGCTCGTGAAGGAGAAGAGGGAGGACGGAAGTTTATGATAACACTCAAAGATGCTCGCATTTGTTAAAAGGCATTGTTTGAACAGATTATTTGGGCCTTCCTTATCTTCGTTTTTAGTTGGGTTTGAATTGATTTTTGGGTTTCGCTTAGTTTTTTTATAAGTTTGCTTTAGGTTGTTTTTGTGGTTTTTTCTATTGTTTGTTTGGTTTGTTTTTTGGGAGGTCTTTGTCACATCTTAGAGGTTGTTTTTGTAACCATGATTTCCCTCCACCACAAGTGAGGTTTATAATTTATATATAATTTACTTCAAAAAAAAGTATTCATGGTACCCATTAATATTACTAAAGGTTATAGAATGCAATTAAAATTATTTTATTGCTTCCACTCTAATTTTACATAAATTAAATAGTTAATTTCATGTGTATTTTGTTTTTGTTCAATTGGTTGCATGAATTGTTTACTAAAATTATTTAATATTATGGTGTTCTTGGACTAAGAATAAATCTGATGGGTAACAATTACGAATGGTTTATGGTTAAATAATTAATTATATTAAGATTATATTATTGGTGAAATATTTGGAATTGGTTTTTTGCCTAAAAATTAATTCGAATTTTGGTTGGAAAGCATAAGTTGTTTGGGGTTGAAGTTTGTTGAAAATCATGATTTCCGTTTCAAAAATCAAAAGTTGAAGATGGTTAATTACGTATTGGTTCTAATAGTTTTTGGACATTACAATCTGGTAATAAAAAGTTACAGTTTAGTCCCTAAAAGTTTTTGGACTTTACAGTACGATCTTCTAACATTATAGTTAAATTCCCAATTTTATTATACTTAATTAAATGTTTATTATATAGAAAACTTGTTAGTCACTAAAGTGCCCTTGCTTTAAAAGATATTTAGATGTTTAATTATGCATTCTTTCAATTATTCATGTTAGATAATGTTAATAAATGACATAAAAGATGAACTAAACAATCGAGATTATTAATTATAATGCTAAGAGATCACCCAAAGCTGGATCATTGCGTATAATTAATAATATTAAAGAGACTTATCGACATACTTGGTGAATATGTTTTTATATCCAAAGATAACATGCATACTAGCTTGAGTATGATTGACTGTCTATTAAAGTGTATATATATGTTGTTAGCATCAATATGGATTAAGGATAAGTATTTAAGTATCATCCAAAGCTAGTGTGTATATATATATATATATATATATATATATATATATAGATACAAACATATACATATATATATATACTTTGCTAAATAAAACACGTGTTG
>JAOTAY010000006.1:6635872-6647203 GCA_025629805.1 Erythroxylum baracoense
ATTTATAAAAACAATTTTTATAAAAATTAATATAGAATTTACATGCATGCATGTTCATCACATTTCCAGAATTTCCAAAACTTCATACATGCATAAGGCTGAAACTAAATTCCTAATAAAATAGCAAATGACATTCAATAGTATCTTTTATAGAAACATAACATAACAGCTTATAAACATTTCTGTGAAACAAAATTAGAAAAAACATTTTTTCTAGAATTAATACGAAATTTTCAAAATCAGCACATGCATTCAGTTTTCAAGAAATTCCCAAAAATCAACATATGAACAGTCTAGATATTAATTAGAAATAAAATATCAAATGATATTCAATTGCAATTTCCTTTGGCAGACACATAATATAACATCTTATAAACATTTCGACGAAAGAAAAGCCAAGAAAAATTCTACAATTTACACGAATTATTCCAAATTAACATACATGTTAGTCACAACTCAGCAAACACTTTACATATGTTCAATACATCATCTATTACATGCATAAACCTAGATCTCATACCACTGTTGGGTTTTCCATGGATGCATGCATCACATGCATGCGTATGCAGCAAAGTGTCTTTGTCGGAATCAAGATTCTGACACCATGACAACCCGAAAACTATAGAATCTAACATGCATGCATGGATATATAAAGAACATGAAATATAAAACTTTTTACCTTATGTTTCTCCTCCTTTCTTGTTTCTTTTCCTTGTTTGGATTGTTGCAAACACCAAAACCTTCCTTGATCACCCAAGAACATGCAAAGAAGATGAAGAAACAATGTATGAGGGCGATTTGAGCACCAAACTAGATGAGTTCTAATAGATGCTCAATATGAAAAGATAGATCAAGAATCTTATTACATGCACTTTGATTCTTGCAACTCTTGTATAAACTGCAAGAACAAGACTCTTAATTCCTCTCTCTAATTCTAGAACTCTTATAGAGCCCATATCCTCTCACTTGAGTGTGTAAGAAGTGTAAAAACCTCGTGTACATAAGTGAAGAACTCACTTATGTACCCATTCGTGCCCTCTATTATGATCACGCTCAATGGCTTGGGCTCGCCTTCGGCCACGATCGTGGCCTATGAGTCACGATTGTGGCCAGCTTAAATTTGTCCATACACACTATGTTTTTCATCCAATCTTTTATGCATGTGACCTTTAGGTTTCTAATTATTTTAGGCACTTGAATTAACTCTTAATTCAATCAAATCATAAAAGTTTTCATGATGCCAATTTGCTGGAATATAAGTGGATTAACTCATGAATTCTTCGATAGTTAATTATCCAACTTATAAACCTTTCTATAGACAATTACCGTGAAATTCATCCTTTCATCATACTATACCCCACTTGGTTCGGAGTATGGACTAGGTGTCAACTCCTACTAGACTAACTACGTCACATCTAGTCCAAGTGATGTTAGTTCTTATCCTAGGATCTCATTACTCTTATGTGTCATTGAAAACTCTCTTCATGACACATAACTGCTCTGGCCAGAGACTCCCGAGTAATGACCACGACAAGAGGCCATAGGTATCATCTCCTTCTATAAGGAGTGGTGAATCCTTTACTAGATACCTAATTACCTTCGAATACCAATAGCTGTGTCCAATCACCACCCTAAGAGCAACCTCGTCTTAAGATAACAAGGAATGATGTCAAAGTACAGGATTAATATCCAAGATATCCTTGAGTACCTCAAGTCTAAGGATATTTACACCATTGCTATAATGAGATTAATCATTGACATTCGATAGATCATCCATATGATAATCTCATAGTGGGTCATTCGATGTACTTACTACCCTTAATAAGCATCCACATGTTAACTCTAAACATCTCATGCTTACAGTTTGTAAGATCCACTACTTGATCAAATCAAGGGGTATAACACATGCTAGTCTATCTGGATTAATAATGTCCTGTCTTATTAATCCTTTGACTAGGGATTATTTAAATACTAACATAATTGCACATAATAGGAATCTCATTGTCATGATCTCATCATGATTTCCTTCATGCTATGTTTTATATCATGGACTTCATTAATTCGATTTAATATCAATATCAATTCATATATAAACGAATATCAAATCAGTGAAAAATGCCTTTCGCTTTATTAATCAAAATAAAGTTTATACAAAAGTGTTAAAGGTGATTGCCTTTAAAGCACTACTATAACAATATGGCTAATGGATAACTAAATAGGATCCTTATTAATGCCCTAATCAAATTCTGAAATTTTCAAATAAACCACTTAAGCTTCGTGAATAAATGATCTCTTTATTATTAAATGATTATTTAAAATTATTTCACATAGTTCATTTATATCAATTGGTTGTAAATTAGTTTTTTTTTCTTAAGGTGTTCTTTCATCTAAATATTGTCCAGGATCATTTTGTTCTTCCAATATTAGGACAATATTTAGTATCTATGTGGATACTAGGACATTTATAGGTAATGGAACATCAACCCTTATTTTACTAATATCCACAACACATTTTTTAACACTCCTACTAACTTCATCATTTTTAATGAATTTGGAATTAACTGTTTCAATCATTCTTAGACTATAGTTTAGACAATAAAAATTATGCCATTTGGATTTATTTAGGTAACCAATAAAGTAACTGTTATTCAAGAATCTAAGTTTCTTTTATATGGATTACAATCTCCTACTACTAGATAACCCCAAACATACAAGTGTCTCATACTAGTTTCCTTCTAATTTAAATTCAACCAACCTAAGTTTTAGAGACTACCTTATTAGGAATCTTATTTAGAAAATACATATTAGTTTTAAGTATATGCATGAAGAATTTGGGTAATGAGGAATTACCCATCATACTCCTAACCATATCCATTAATGTCATATTACATCTTTCTTTCATACCATTTTATTGAGTATCCTTTACAAACATGTCATATTTCTTGAACAACTTTATTGATAGATATAGACATTGTCCTAATTCATATATTTTCTATAATATTCATCACCTCTATTAGATCTTACAATCACTTTTTTATTTAATTGCCTTTTAGTATCCTTTATGAATACCTCGAGGGTGTTTCTAGCTTAATTTTTTTTATTAATCAAATAGACATATCCATAAAGCAAAAAATCATAAATGTGATAAAATAACTTTCTCCACCAAAGGGTTCACATATATTGATATGCACAATTTCAAAGAGCTGAGTACTTTTTGTGACTCCTTTCTTACTATGTTTAGTTTGTTTTCCCTTAATGCAATTCAAACATATATCGAGATCGGTGAAATCTAAATTATGAACAATTTTATTCGTTACCAATCTTTCTATTCTTCCTTTAGATATATAACCTAAATGTATAGTGTGGTTGTGTTTTAGAGTTCAAATTAGTTGGATATAGTGATTGAGCTGGATGTTTGGAAGATAGAAGAAGAACATCTAGTTTTGTTTTTAATCTGGATAGGTTGACATATGTTGGAGCTTAAAGAAGCTAGCAATAATAGCTTTGTCAACATCTAAAGCTGAATATACATCAACAACTTCATCATCTTGTCAAGCAATCTAGTTAAAGAGAATTCTTGTTGACTTTGGTCAAAAGAAAAATGAAGCAACTAAAATCCATTATGATAATAAAGTAGCAATTGCTATGTCCAAAAATTTAGCCTATCATCAAAAAATAAAGCATATTGATACTCAAGATCTTATGTCAAATGGATCAATTGTATTAAGGTTTTACAATACAAGTACGCTAATAGTTAATATTCTAATAGTGTCTTCCTAAACAAGCATTCTTTTCTTTAGGTCCTAACTTGATATCTACAATTTTGAATCAAGGGGGAGTGTTGGATGTTGATTCAGACTTGTTAACTGTATTATCTGTTATTTTCACACATTTTTCAACTAATATATTTAACAATTTTGATTCAATCTTTAACACTCCCTGAAATTTAAAAATTTTGAATCAATCTCCAACACAAATCTAGGTTTTAAGTGTTTTTAAAACCTTTTTTTAACTTTGGCCTACTTCAGCTCCCTACTTGTTTTCGTTTGATTCATCAAAGCAATAACTCGAATAATGTATTCAAAAATGGTTTTAGTAGATCTTATTTATAAGAGTTCATAGTAACTTCTCAAGGTTTAGAGTATTACCTTTTTAACTTCGTTTGCTCCTTTGAATGAGTTTTTTTAAGGTATCTAATGCCTCCTTTGTTATAGTTGTTCCTTCTATCTTCTCAAACATCTCATAATTCACTCTTTAATGAATGAAATATGATGTCTTCCTATCCTTTTCTTACTCTTATGGTTAGTTACGTTCTTTGCAACACTTCCAATCCCATTTTCCATGAACATCTTATAGTAATAAAAAAATACTCTTATGTGAATGCACTATTGATTATACTTTTTCCTATTAAGAATGAGAATTGAAGGTTAGACTGAGTTGTTCATTTTTATCACTCTAATACAATTTTCATTGGAGTAATTAAGAATCGTAAATTTAATATGTGAAATAAAACTGGTCTCAATTCATTAAATTACTTACTTTGAAAATCATAGCAAACACTTTATTTATACTAAAGATAACTTAAGTGGACTCCTACATTCAACTTATTATTAAATAAATCTTTCAAGAATAGGAAATTTTACAATGAAAAAATAGCCTAAAATAACACAACAATATTCCAACTAGAATATGAATTAACACCAATAAACATTTTATCATATAACAAGATACATAATATTAAAAAGAATATATTGTAATTGAAAATAGAGGGTAAAACGATAAAACCTCATCTCTATAGAAATTTTACAAATTCAACTTACCCTTTTTTTTTAGTTAAATCCCTTATCTATATAATAATGTTATGAAAAACATACCGGTACTGGTATCAAATTTGATTTTAGCATGGTATTGTATTGGTATTGGTCAATATCGAGTATCGTTTCGGTAATTTTTTAAATTTATAAAATAGTCTATAAATTTTTTTAAATTACAAAATATTACACTAGTATATTTTACTGTATATTTTATAATTTTACATCAACCATGTCTCAAAAAATCATAATAATAGAAATTTAAAATAAAAACAATTTAGTTATTTTTATTGACATTAATTTTCACATATAAATAATAAACAAAATTAATATAAAAAAGATCATTTAATCATCATGCAAATATAAAATTCAAAGTATTTAAAATATTACAATTTCATCATATAATAAATAATAATTAATATCAAATAATAAATATCTATTACTCTCTAACAATTACAATTTACAATAAGAGTTTGTCCCAAAGAACTAACTAGAAATGAAACCTGAAATAAAAATATTTACAATTACATTTTATATATAGAATTTAACATATACATCAAATATAAGTAAAATTAAAAGAAGAGGAAAAACAAAAACCTAGAACTTTATTCAATCGAATATGAGATACTCACTATAACTGCATGGACCCTAATTCTCATTTAGTACAAAATTCTCATCATTAAGGGGGGTCTCATTATCACCATCATTCAATTTCATTGCACCTAATGACATGACAATGCTTTTCCATCTAAGATTATCTTCCAAGTCACCCTCATCTATCAAACCTGGTTCCTCAAAAACCCAATCTACTAAAAGATCGATATTATCAATGTAAATTGGATTTACTGAACTACTTATTCTATTAAGAGTCATAGTAAACAATAAAATTAAATTATTAAAAATATAAGAAATTATATCTAACTTAATAATGATAATAATATATCTTTCCCAAAGCTTTAAATTGTATAGAACAAAGACCAGGTCATTCAATCTTTTATAATCTAATTTATTCCTTTTCTTAGAATGGATGGGTTTAAATGTGCTCCAATTCCTTTCACAATTTGTTGCACTCATATATTGACTTAAAATTTGAATTGTTTCTAAAACAACACTTTCGAATTGATACTAAGAAACTGTAAGTTGTAAGGCAACAAAAGGAGCGTTATAAACAAAATAAAGTGATGATTAATTTTCAACAAGTAACAAAACTGAAAAAAAATATATATACTTGGATAATTTTTGCTCCTTTACAAATAATAATTTGCATTACAAAATCCCCAGAAGCCTCCTTATAAATCTCCATTTGTAAGCTTAGGAGATCTTGGATTGTCTCATAGGCAAAAATTATTGGAATAGTTAATAGTATTCTCCTATTAACTTCAAATTTCTTTATAAAACCTTATTTGAACTACACACTAGGATTCAAAAATGCCCTATTTGCAAACAATGGAGAGTGAAGATGCCTTTCTCATCTCTTATTGATGACTGGAAGATAAGATGTGTACAAAAAAGACCTATTTTCATATTAGCTTTGATTGCTTCCTTCACCCTCTGCATGGCATCATAAGAATAACACATTGTTTCCTTTTCATCTCTATCATCCAGATGAAGCACCCTTACAAAAGGGTCACAAACTCAGATGAAAAAATGACCGTAGCACCCACTTCCACCCGACACATACATGTACGCCCATTAGACGTTCGTGCATGTGCCCGATAGAAATGACATGCTAACTATATCACTATCACATAACTCATGGCATCATAAATTAAAACCATAAATATCATAATAATTCAACCCCAAATTCCTCATTTCATTTGATAAACAATATGTACATTGTAGCTTTATAAGTCATCCATGTATGTACAATATCAACAACATATCAGAGCCTATAGCTTTGTCTACAAAACATGCTACATACATGAGGGATTATACAAAAATTAAAACTAATCCCTCATTCCTAACTGACTGGCCTTTGAGTCATGTACTCTATCCAAAAGTTGTATAAAATCTCTTCTAAGTAGTCTTATAAGCTAAGTCGTCGCTCTCTCGAACCTGAAAATATCAACGTTGCAATTTGTTTGAGTTTTACAAACTCAGTTGAGTAACCATCCTTGATGGTTCACCCATATCACATAACACATCAATTCAAAATACTCACATAAGTCACATAATTCACATTATTTCATTTACCAACATAAAGCATTGCAATACACGTTGTACATAATGTTCACATTTCTCATTCAATATAATTCAATAATACATTGCAACCATTCAAAACATATATACATCATGCGTATATATAATATTCATGAGACTCATAATCATTTATTTCATTGTTATGACCAAGTGCCTTTTTTACTGTCCCAAATCTGTTACGGATACCGGGCTCTATCATACTGTCTCTTATCTATTAAGGATCAAGGTTCTTTATATATTGAGCCTTAGGCTCTTAACAAATGTTTGAGCTTTAAGCTCTTTTTTACTGGCAACTTTGGTCGTAACTGCCTTTATCTTTCATGCATTCATGTAATGGTATGCATCACATCTATTCAATCAATCATGCTCATTCAGTCACATTCATGTTCTCTTTCTCATTCACATTTGTCATCAGACCTTAGGTCTAGCATTCAATATACAAGATAAGTATCACTTATTTCGTCACATTCACATACAATGAGCATTTCCAAATATGGTAATCATGCATCAAACGCCTCAAACATTCAAGGTCCGAAATCATTGTATACACTTCAAAAAATAATTCAATACATAATTAAATAAACAAACATTTATAGTGAGACCATCTTAGGTTACTCATAGTTTGCTACAGATAGCTTATTGCGTCGAAGTCCCGACAATATTTGAAAGTGGTCGCTCTAAATGCTTCTCTATATCATAGAAACATATACATTTACACATTACTACTTTACACATTCATATGATACTTTATCATAAGCAGATGTATATATGTCATGTATAATGCATGTTCAATGACAAATTCCCAGGTATATTTCCTTAATACACATCTTATACTCAATTAACAACACATTTTAATCATTCTTTAATCTTTAATACTCTTTTTCCACTTTAATCACCTCATTCAACGTCAACTAGGTTAATTCAAGAACTCATTTAAGCCTAAATACCTTATATGGGAACACCATAGCATTAATTGGTTCATACTTCACTCAAAAGAAAACTCTTTTTCTTTATAGGACTGGCCACGATCGTGGTGTCCCTATCATAATCATGACAGAAACTCTTAGGAGTTGGCCACGATCGTGGTGTCCCTGCCACGATTGTGACAAAAACTCTTTTTTTCAGGCCAAGATCGTACCTTGCATTTTCTTCCTTCTTTTCTAATCGAATTCAACAGTCTCCTCACATATATTTCACACCAAAATTTCCCAAATTCACATCTTATAATACGACCTCATTTCATACTAATTTAACTACCATATTGATTACATTAACTCCAAAAAATATTCAACTCATTTGATCCAGTTCTATAACCATTATGACCTAGAAACTGAGGTTTTTAGGCAACACCTTCTTCTAATAAAATGTTCCTCTATGTATTAGGTTTCTAGTGACATTAAATTCATGCATTTTGGTTCAGTATCATGCACGTTATAATCAAAACACTTCAGACTGTTCTCATACCTCGACAGAACATAATGCTCACCTTCAATCTAAATTTCAAGAATCTTAAAGAAAGATTTCAAATTCTATTCCTTCACGAAAAATGTAGCCATATGTTTCTAGTTTACTCTAAATAAAAATCCATCCAATTTGGATATCTAAAGATCAAGATATGGCCAAAATACATATGCATGTTCAGTGAAGTATTCCATCTAACATATTTCAGCACACATTCAACTTCATTTTCAACTCTACCTTATCTCCAAACTATCATCCTACTTCTCATTTCAAGACAATCCACTAGCCTTTTCTTTGGCTTAAAACTCATGAATTATCATTCATCTTAACCTAAACTAAGACATAACTCTATTTATCTCTTCATCCACACACACACATCATTATACTTTAACTTCCTTGTTTCATTATCATTCATCTCTTGATTCATTATCATAATTGATTCATTTGTCAAATAATTCATAAATAATATTAGGTCATTAAATTCATTTTTGACAAAAACCTCCTTATAAATCAAACACCCATGATAACACCTAAAGAATTTCATATTCAAAACAAAACCTTAAATTACTCATCATAATGTCCTATTTACACTAACCCATGAAGATCAACATGTAACATACTTGATTTAGCTCCAAATCCTTCAAGAGCACACCAACCCTAGCTTTGTTAACAACCCACGTACATCACCATTCCAAGGTGGGAGGTTGGGTTATTTTGTAAGGAATGAAAGAGAGTACAAGATGATGGTAACAAATTGAGGTGAAAGTGAGCTTCAACTTTGATGATGGTGATGAAGCACATATCGTGAAAGTGAAGAAGAATAAAAAAGATGAGAAGAAGAGTTTTGTAGAGAAGAAGAAGAAAAGAAAGAATGAAGGCAAAACAATTAAATGGGTCTTTCAACCTTAAGGAGTCGTGAAAGACTCACTTGCCATATGTTAATTTTCTAGTGGTTGGAATTAGGTTCTTTCATTAACTAGTCCAATCAACTCCAATTTCTAACCCAATTGTCTCCAAATTTCAATGAAATAGGTCATTAACTCCAATTGTCATTTATAAAAATTTTCACTATCATTTGACTCTTAATTCTACTTCCACTTATCAGTTGTCCTGCTACTTGGCATTTTTCCTAGTTCAAAAATTCAGGAATTTTCTAAATTTCACCAAAAATTCTAAATCAATACCTATTCACACCAATTCAATTTTCGATACATATAAACCACAATTCATATCAAAAATCACATTTATAAATAAACTATACCCGAAAATGTCAATGAATGCATGTACAATCATTTTAAATGTGCAAACATTAATATTCACCTGTGTGTGTATGTCATCTTATGCATGAACATGAAATGCACTTTCTAACTTCTCTTTAATCTCTCATGTATCGTGTTCTAGGGTCTTATCCCTTAACATGGGATAATGGGATGATACAATGACATTGGGACCAAAATTTAGTATCTTTAAGTAGAATTCTGAAAACGTCCAATCCAACATTAAACCTAACATACTGAAATGCAACCCAATTATCAATTGTAAACATCAGCCTCAACTCTTTCTTCATCATAATAAAACACTAAAGTGAGAAGAAATTTGATGCAAATCTTATCACAGTAAGACAGCACAAGTTCCTACTATTGGTGAAATCATTTCTCATTAAATTAAAGACCCATACACAATTATAGATGAAATTGGTCACCTTTTTTGCTTTCTACATAGACTCATTAATTATAGGAAATTACCTAGCATCCTTTATATTTTCCATCAGTAAGTCAATGCAATGTGCAGCACAAGAAGTGCAAAAAAAAAGAATTATACTTATTTTGTAATCTTCTTCCAACCGCTTTATAAGTGAAATCATTGTTAGTAATGAACTAAATAATATTTTTTGGTTCTACTTCATTTACAACTTCATCGAATATTTCAAATAAAGTATTAGCATTCCTAATAAGAGCAAATGCATCAATAGACTTCAAAAACATTAAACCCTTTATAGAATAAACTAAAAAATTAATAATATCCTCATGCCTCCTATTTTTCCAACCATCACATATGATTGAGCACTTATAAATAGCCCAAGCCATTCTTATTTCATCCAAATAAATTTTAATTTCATAAATAGAGCTATTTAAAAGTTTGCCTCTGTAGTCATCAATAGAAGAAGCTTTGTATCCTAAACCATAAGAGGCTATAGCATCCACTATAGGCTAGTAATAATAAGATTGGGAAGCATTGAAAGTTATACCTAAATTATACTACCATCAAGTCATTGTCATATCTACATTATGAGCTGTTTCTTTTGATTACAAGGCACTACGAATTGAAATATGAGCTTTGAGAATTGTTGGTGGTGCAAAAAATTGAAAACCTTCCTTCTTGTTTTCCTAACATCAGGTCCAAATGCAATATTCACTTTTTGCTAGGTAGGAACACTACCACCTTCAACATTTCCACTATCATCCTAAACATCAACAAAGGAACTTCCACTACTAATTTCATTTTTCAATCTCTCCCTTATATCTTTCTCGTGCCGATACTCTTCAAGAAAACACTTCATTTCCCATTTCAATGAATGACTCACTTTTTTACAAGATTCCACAGCTCCTTTAACCCTAATTAAATGCTTATTTATTCTAGCAATTACTCCACCTTTCAAACGCATGTTACAAAATAAGCAAATAATACGATTCTATATACCGGGGACTATTGCTGTAACACCCCGTTACCCTAGGATACGTACCGGAACGCCCGTAGGTCATTCCGACACATAACCTAAGATCACGGAGCGTTACGTGTAATTACTATCAAACTCCACATGGCATCACATACAGTAAAAATATATGAATCAGTAAATGTA
>JAOTAY010000006.1:6664494-6685181 GCA_025629805.1 Erythroxylum baracoense
CGGGTGAGTTTCAATTTAAAGAAAATTTACCGACGGAATTTACCGACGACAATTTCTGTTGGTAAACTCAAAATTTTCTTATCCCGCCAACAATTCCCGCCTTTTTACCGACGGATATCATATACCGTCGCTAAATTTACCGACGAACATCTTATGCCGTTGCTAAATTCCATCGCAAAATTTGCCGGGATGATTTCCCTCCATATTTAGCCACGGATATTATTACCGTCGCTAAACAAAAAATTTTCCGTCAACTTTACCAACGGAAATAGATTTTCCGTCGGTAATTTGCAACGGTAATGTTCCGTCGGTAATTTCCGTCGCTAAATCCGCCTTCTTTACCGACGGACATCTTATGCCGTTGCTAAATTCCATCGCAAAATTTGTCGGGATGATTTCCCTCCATATTTAGCTACGGATATTATTACCGTCGCTAAACGAAAATTTTTCCGTCAATTTTACCAACGGAAATAGATTTTTCGTCGGTAATTTGCAACGGTATATTTTCGGTCGCTAATGTTCCGTCGCTAGTTCTTACTTTTCTTGTAGTGATAATTGGTAAAAGTTTACAGTCTAATACTCCAAACTTATGTATAAATACAAGAAAGAAAATTGTAACAATTACTAATTCTCTTCATTCCCATCGACAAATGTCAACACACTAAAGTTAACTCAGGGAATTAATGAAGCCGTCGACAATAACAAGCCAGATTATCGATGCATGTCAGTTGTCGGTGATTGAAGATCCTTTCCCTGGGTCATAACCCAATGTCCTTTAACCATTGTTCTCTTCATTTTCACGATGGGAACATTTGCAATGGATACACCACCAGGTAAGGACTTCATAAGGAAGCTTACATTCGACGAAGACGAGCTCTCGCCAATCGAAGAAGTCAGATTAACCGTATCCAACACAGACGACCCAACACTACCAGTATGGACATTCCGGATGTGGTTCCTAGGACTTGTCTCATGCTGTCTGCTCTCGTTCTTGAACCAGTTCTTCTCTTATCGTTCAGAGCCTCTCATCGTGACCCAGATCACCGTTCAGGTGGCGACCCTTCCCATCGGAAGGTTAATGGCCTCTGTACTACCTGAGACAGTTTTCAAGATTCCAGGGCTTGGGAACAGGGAGTTCTCTCTGAACCCTGGACCTTTCAACATGAAAGAGCATGTCTTGATTTCCATATTTGCTAACGCTGGAAGTGCATTTGGTTGCGGTTCGGCTTATGCTGTCGGGATCATCAACATTATTAAGGCTTTCTACGGCAGGAGCATATCGTTCTTCTCCGCTTGGCTTCTTATCATCACAACACAGGTTCGTCTACATTGTTGCTCCTTAATTTTATGTTTTTTCTTATGCGTTTGTGTTTTATTGGTTTGATCTCTCTTTCGGTTCTCTATCCTTCTGGCTTTTAGTGTTTAGTCTTACGGTTTTATTTTGAACATGTTAAATATCTTTAAATATATTTTATTATTTTTTATTAACATTTCTTGATTGTTTATTTAATCCTTTGGAATCTAAATTTCAACATGATACTATAATTTTACTTAATTCTATTAAAACCTTAACTAATAGGAAAAAAATGTACTTTAATTTAGAATGTAGCATTAATAATCTTATAACATATGAAACAAAAGTATCTTTTAGCAGATTTATAAGATCAAATTAAACCAATGAAAATGAATGACTCGTTATTATTCAGTTACAGTCTTACAGAGTGATCACTAACACTTTAATCTTGCCCAACACTTGAACCAAATGGTAAAAATCTGGTTGGATACACTAATATACCGATGATTCAAATTGGAAATGTGGTTTCGTTATATAAATTAAAAAAATGAATCCAAAGTTGATTTAATGATTGAATGGAGATAACGTTATCAATTTCTCTTTTGTTTTTGTCTCCACAATAATCTATTGGGCTGAATCCTATTTCTAACCTTATTTACGTGAAATCTAATTTCTAAACCATTTCATAAAACCTAATTGGTTTTCTCCACGATTCGGGCCCTGCAATACAATGTAAACGCACAGGCCTTCATTACGTTGCTGAGTCTACTGAGCTACCAGGCTAGATGACGGTGAGTGAAGCCATTTTTTAACGTGCAAAACATGGGTCGTTGCAGGTATTGGGATATGGGTGGTCTGGGCTTCTGAGAAAATATGTGGTGGAGCCAGCGGACATGTGGTGGCCTAGTACACTTGTTCAGATCTCTCTTTTCAGGCATGTTCGTTTTTCTTTTGTTTGATTCTGCAATTACTTTCCTCTGCTTCTATAGGCAAAAAAAGCTGCACTAGATTATGCTCTCTTAGCTATTAGTTGCATAAACTACCAAAGTTTAAGATAGGGACTTAGTTCATCCCTCCACAATATTCATCACAAACGAAAGAGATTACTATTGCCAAACACGTCCAACGTGTTTTATGAAATTAATGTTAGGTCTTATGTATTTATACTAACTAAGATTTAACGGCACTAGTATATATATGGTATATAAATAAAGGCATGACTTAAAATTTTGGTTATATGCATCTCGTTTTTAATTAAATGGCTGTTATTAATTACTCCTACCTAAATGTAAAGTTTATATTGCAAGTGGTTTTCAATTATGGGTATCAAATCGATACTAATAATAATGATAATTTAAAACATTTTAGATTTCTTAAAAATAGCATATGAAATTGAATATACAACTTACTTTTTGAGAAAGTTTCATGCAACAACCCATTTATTGCTTTAATTTTCTTACCATGAGCTACCAACCGCGCAAGTTTTGTTTATTATGACCACAGGTTATAGTATTCTATTAGTTTCTATTTTCATAAAAAATGATTTAATCATAGTCATAATGACAGAATAATGGCGTAGTCGAGTCTTTTTTGTCTTCTCCAAAGTTTTTTTTTTTGGATTAACTTACAAGGTATTTCAGGAAGGTCTTAATTATGAGAAGACGCTTTTAAGTTATCTACACCACTAATTCCGCTCACACTAAATTAGCTCATAAGGAGTAAAGTACAGACAAAATAGGTTTTTTTATTTCCAATATTCAAACTCAAAACTTTTAATTAAGAGATGAGAACGCTAAACTACTCCCCCGCTTAGTTTTCTCCAAAGTATTAATTCCCATGAAACTTGTCTTTGTGCTATCTGCTGTGCAATCCCTTGTGTCATCTTAGTAACACACGCCACATTGACCATGATTAGGATACAGAGACCGCAAGTGTAGCGGAAATTATACAGACTAATCAGTCAATACTTTATATTACGTCATTTCATGTGATCTTTACATGGCATAAGAGTAAGTGAGCAATAGAACACACCCCTCAGCCCCCTCTGAAACTTTCTTAAAGCCATTAGAAACATATATAAGTTGCTCCTAGTCTTAAAGGAATAGAAAGGAGCTTTACACTAATAGATGACATTATGTTCTTTATTGAACTAGGATGAGTATAAAAGTAAAAATAGCAAAGAAGCAAAACATATGTAATAGTTCCAAGAAAAGACTCTACCCATATGAAGTTGCTTGCTACTTTGAAGTAAAAGAAAATCTTACTTTTATATTCACGTAACGTTTCCGCCTTACATGGGTATCTGTTTACGTACGTATATATTGTATGTGGAAAACTATGAAGCTCATGACGTTCGACAAACATAAGCATCTAGCTATTAAATGACACTTGGGAGTTTACAAATACCGCCATGTCCTTAATCTTTTACTCATGGCCAACTAAAGTTGAAGACGAGAGATCCTAAAATATGCCTACTTTCCGTTCTCGGAGAAGTTCTTCATGTCTTGAAGAAATCTACTATGTTAAAAGTTACCCAACCTATCACATGCCTGCTTTCCGTTCTCAGACAAGTTCTTCGTGTCTTGAAGAAATCTACTATGTTAAAGTTATCCAACCTATCACTCATAATACCTCTGGCATGCGATTCTTAATTGTTTCATTTGTCCTGACGCATAGCCATCAGCACTCTTCTTGAAAGCTAAACGTTAGCCCATTATCATAATGTTCCAAAGTCGATTTCTTTGGGGGTCCCGGAACATGTAATGGTTCCTGGTTACCAGTTTACTTTTCTTGATATTTCTCTTTTTTCAAACTTTTTTGTACGTCATACTTACAGTCTGTTCGATCTAGACCATTGGCACTTCATGAGTTTCGATGCGTATTATGTATCTCTCGACTTACTCTCTCCTAATCAAACAGCGAGCTTATTAGGAAATCAACTGTAAGAAAAGTGGATAATCCAATCTTAATATAGAAAGGTGAAATTTTGACCAAAATTGATGTTAAATGAAGGCTTAAGAGTTTAAATAGAAAACGACACCCTTTTTTAAAATTATACCATATGTCAATGAAGAACAATATTTTTAGCATAATTATATTCTTTAAGATCAATTAGCATTTTCCATTTGAAGGATAACACTAATCACAAGTTGATACGAAAATTGATACAAAGTTCAATTTTGTTTCGACTGTTTTTTAATTCAAAATGGCAGAACAATGCATGAAACAGAAGACAATGGCAAGGAGGAGTATGGAATCTCTCGCGAGAAGTTCTTTATGATTGCACTGTTATGTAGCTTCCTTTGGTATATGGTTCCAGGGTACTTTTTCCAGACACTTCAAAGCATGGCAGTGCTGTGTTGGGTTTTCCCAAAGTCGGTGACTGCTCAGCAACTGGGGTCTGGACTGAAAGGACTAGGGATTGGGACCTTCACGCTGGATTGGTCAACTGTAGCTTCCTATTTGTTCAGTCCTCTCCTTAGTCCCTTTTTCGCCATTGTAAATGTCTTCATAGGATACGCATTGGTATTGTATGTGGTGACTCCAATTGCTTTCTGGGGTTTAAATGCGTATGGTGCCAGAAGATTTCCCATATTTTCGTCACATTTGTTCAATTCTCAAGGTCAAGTGTACAATACCACAGCCATCGTCAATGATAAGCTCCAGTTGGATTTGGTGCAATATGAGAAGATTGGGAAAGTTCATTTGAGTGCCTTCTTTGCCATTACCTATGGGATAGGATTTGCTACTATTACAGCTACTCTTACTCACGTGCTACTCTTCCATGGAAGGTACGATTAGTTTACCAGTCTCATTACTTATTTATTTTTAGTAAATAAAGATATAATAATAGAGACAAAAATCTCTTACTTTATATACTAGTTATACAAGATCAAAAAGAAATACTTGAATTGAAGTTACTACGTTTGTGTGATTAATTGGTAAAATTCATTAGAAGTAATTTACAGGGAAATTTATGATCGATACCGAGCCTCGTCCACTAGGAGGGAGGATATTCACACAAGGTTGATGAGGAACTACAAGGACATACCTTCCTGGTGGTTTTACGTGCTTCTGCTTGTGACAATAGCAGTTTCTCTTGCACTTTGCATCTTCCGGAAAGATGATGTCCAAATGCCTTGGTGGGGGCTGCTTTTAGCTGCTGCTCTTGCTTTTATATTCACCCTTCCTATCAGCATTATTGCTGCTACCACAAACCAGGTGAGCTGGGGAATCTGGGAATCAACTGTTTTTACTTTCTTTACCAGTTATTAGATCCATAATGCTTAATTCTGTCAACAGACACCAGGCCTTAATGTTATAGCTGAGTACATAATGGGAGTTTTATATCCGGGGAGGCCTATAGCCAATGTGTGTTTTAAAACGTACGGACACATGAGTGTGGCTCAGGCAATTTCCTTCCTTAGCGATTTCAAGTTAGGCCATTACATGAAGATACCTCCAAAATCAATGTTCCTCGTTCAGGTGAAAAGATTTAATATTCTCGATGCAAGCTTATTTGTTGGTATATCTGTTGTCCTTGTCCGGACTATCCTTGACCATAACCACATTGCTACGATTCAGTTCCTTGGAACCACGATCGCAGGAACAATTAACGTTGCAGTGGCGTGGTGGCTTTTGGATAACATTCCAAATATTTGCCAAGATGATCTCCTTCCACCCAGCAGTCCATGGACATGCCCAAATGATCGAGTGTTTTTCGACACATCCGTAATCTGGGGTCTGGTAGGTCCGGAGAGAATTTTTGGCTCCCTTGGAGACTACTATGCACTAAACTGGTTCTTCTTAGGAGGAGCAGTAGGACCATTTGTAGTATGGCTTTTGCACAAGGCATTTCCAAGCCAATCTTGGATACCCCTAATCAACCTGCCGGTTCTACTAGGTGCAACCGCAGCAATGCCACCGGCGTCAGCCATAAACTACAGCTCATGGATTGCGATCGGAACATTCTTCAACTTTTTCATCTTCAGATATAAGAAGAGCTGGTGGCAGAGGTACAATTACGTACTATCAGCGGCTCTTGATGCTGGAGTTGCGTTCATGGCAGTTCTTCTATACATGATACTAGGCGCCGACAACCTGAGCTTGCACTGGTGGGGTTCAAATCCTGATGTGGACCCCGAACACTGTCCACTAGCATCTTGTCCATCAGCCAAAAATGTATCTGTTAAGGCGTGCCCCGTTTTTTGATACCCAAAACATCCCGTCACTTACGGCAACTCTGAAGTAGTTATTAGAAACTTCCAGAATTAATGTTTATAATTGAATTGTGTCTTTATTATGTGAGTTAATTCACTTCTGAAGTAGATTCGTCTAACGTTGGAATATATAAAACATGGTTGGTTAGTTAGAATTGCGTAACTTATTACTCAAAAAGAACTACAAAAATAGTTTGGTTGCTGGTATTGAGTTATTTACAAGCATACACATCTACAACTGCACATCATCTTAATTTCTTATTCTAAACTGAAAATCCAAAAAGAAGTAGTTTCGTAAAAATTCTGGTTCAGCCGCAGTTGCTTTGAACTGTATCTATGATTGTTTAATGTAAAGTAACTGTGTTAGTAACTGTAAACTTTCTAACACAAACAAAAAGAGAAAAATTAAACACAAAATAAACAAATCAATATCTGAGATTTGATAACGCAGTTCAACACACTTTGCCTACATCTGTAGAGCCCTCATATAGCTTAATCACTTTCATCAAAGAACAGCAATAATTTTACTCGAGGTATTACAAAGTCGACTCACCCTACCTTTGACACTATCTCTCATCCTCACAACCCGTGAAAGTAAATCACACCCAATAACATGACCACCTCGTGCTAACTTCAACAGAGGATTTTCCAATAGTGGTCGATAATAAAAAGAAGAAAATAAAACAATTCAAGTGATTGAAACAATAAATGACATAAACAAAGACACTTAAGATAAGAAAAAAACTCCCCTAACAATGTAGTTTCTTTACCGAAAGAACATAAAGTTATTCATCAAGAAATTTGTTGAGAACCTTTGAAATGTCACTGAGATATCCCACACACAACAGCTACGAAAACTCAACAAAACAACAAATATTTCATTACCGAAACATCATAATCAAAAGAGTCACAACCACACCCAGACTGCTGGAGGTTTTCACAAAAAAACACAATAATGGACAACCCAGAAAATCATGCAACCCTTGTAGAAAAATACAGCTCACAATCTGGACGAAATCACAACAAAATCAACCTCCAAAAATAGTTCAAGATATTTGAAATTACAACTACCAAGTCACCATGTTTTAGTCATTTTTCTCGTACAAATCAGCCCAGAAAACTCATGCAATAGGCAGAGAAAAAAAACTGTCCAATGTAGATAATGAAACCAAAAAAATCAGTTGCCTTAAATAAAAACTATCAAAATAGGCTATCAAAAAGAGTTAAAAAATCTTCAAAAATTTGCATCTTATCTTAATCAAAATATAGTGATTTGATTTCAATTAAATCCTATCATGAGTAGGATTTTTATCTCAAATAAACCTCAGCTTTAAGGAGTCCCGCATAAGGCAGAATACTCATTTTAATAATTTTCCTCAAATAATTAAAGTTGTCCAATTACAAATAATGCCCAAAATATTATAACACATATCTTAATAATCTCTCCCCTTTTTGGCATTATTTTTCACATAACAAAACTCCCCCTTAAGAAGATAATTGGACACATATCATCAAGTGCACATAACACATAGGAACTCTCCCTTAATCGAACCTCAAGTTTCAAATAACTTGCAAATGACATCAAATTCACATAACAGTAGTTCGTCAAATTCACATAAGCCAGTTTCAAATAACTAAAGCAACAATAATTCCAAATGAATAAAACAACCAATAATCATCCAAGTTTTCCAAGGAAACAACCATTCTCCCCCTTGGCACAAAAAGATGCCAAAAAGCAAAGCTAAGAATCAACCAAATGACGAAGAACCCATTGTGTTAGTCGATGAAGCGCATCCAACCCTGTTTGAAAAACACCTTTAATACTATCAATCTCAGCAAATAAACCAGCATTTGGATTAACATTTTTTGCAACAAATGGCTCAGTTGGTCCAAAAGATGAGTAAGGCAAATCGATCACTCGATCTTGCTTGTTCACATTTAATATCCAAGGCAAAATATTGAGCAAAGACACAGGCTCAAGAACACTCGAATCCATCTGAGATATACTGCGGGCATACAATTACTGTGTAATCAAACATGAAAAATATAACAAAGATTGTGGTTTGCTACCAAGAGCAATCATTGCCTCAATGATGATTCTTCCCAAATTAAAATGTGCCCCGGTGCCTATAGTATAATTCAATTTGGCCTGACTCAGATAAACTGTAACCGTATAGGCACTAGGTAACCAATTTGCTACCATAAGCCTAGGGATCACAAAATACTTTTAAACCAATTGAGATGCACGGAGGACAGAGGAAGATGGCCACGTAGTTAATCTTCCCCTAGCTAACACAATAGCCAACATATCATCAGTCATAATAAAATCATCATCATAAGATCTATCATCAATTAAATTGTCAAATCCCAAAAATATATTCAATTGATATGTATCAAATTGAACCACAATACCCCTCACATACAGTATATTATGGCTCAATGCAGATTCATTCAAGACATCCTTATCAAGATTACAGTAAAATTTCCTAACCAATTTAGAATCTTAATGTTGTGAGCAATAAAGTAGTAGTCAATAAATTCCTTTCAGTTAACAACACATCCAAACGATATTGTTGATATTTATCTAGATTAATGGGATGATCAAAAACAAACCTGGTATTTGCAATAGAGTCCCATTTCTGTTTTGCAGTGGAAGAGTACAACTTATATGACAAAGAATCATCAATTGAAATTCTTACTGAATACTGTCTGTGAGAGGGTTGGACTAATTTTCGAGATAGTTGTTTGATCAATCTTTGGAGAACAGATGGAGAGGCAGACGGTGGAGACCTAATCGTAGAGACTGAAGTAGCAGTCTTGACAAGAGCCTCTTCCGAATTAGAGGTAGACACCTCTATCATAGAAGACAACACCCGCAACACATCAACATCGACTGGTGGTTATTCCCCAGTAGAGGAAGGGTCAGGAATGTCAATGGGCACTGTTAAGGATGACCAAACACTGGTTGATAACCTCCCAGGAGGTGGGTTCTGTCGAAGATAGCCAGAACGCTGAGAAGGGCTAGTGGTGAAGGGGAGTGAGGTCGTCGATGACTACTCTAAATGGGAAGAGGAAGCTTGACGTTTTGATTTTCCTATGGTAGCTCCAAAAATAAGAATGCCTAATGAAGATGAAGAAGGTAAACATCGGTAGAGAGACCTAAGTGACAGAGAAAGTAATGTAGTGAGAGACACTAAGTTATCATAAAAGAGGGAGAAAGCAAAGACAAAATGAAAATAAAATTTCAAATTAAAGAAAGGAGGGAAAGATAGTGTAGTCAGCGACAGTAAAAAATGAAAGATAGAAATTTATGGATTTTGTCCCTTTCAAATTCTTCCCTCCCCTTTTTTTTCTCCATTACGTTAAAAATATAGAGCACATAGTCCCAAAGCCCTTCGAACAAATTCAAACTTGATCAAATTAAGAGGTCTTGTAAAAATGTAGACCAATTACTTCTCAGTTTCTACATAAGAAAGAACAACTTTTGTCTCCACAAGCTCTCTTATAAAATGATACCTCAAGTCAATGTATTTGGTTCTTAAATGTTAAATCAGGTTTTTCAAGATATCTATAGTACTCTTATTATCACGCAAAACTGTCAACACATCTTGATTCATTCCATAATCCTCTAACATTTGTTTCATCCAAAGAAGTTGTGAACAACAACTACCGGTAGCAATGTATTCAACTTTTACGGTTGACAAGGAGATGGAATTTTGCTTCTTACTATACTACAAAATTAGATTATTACCCAAAAAGAAATAGCCCCCTGATTTGCTTTTTCATTCATCGCTGTGCCCGGGTAAATAGGAAGTAGAATCACATGAATACTATAGACAAACTCAGAAGTACGACTGAGATACTTGATAATCCTCTTCACTGCTATCAAGTGTGACTCTTTTGAGTTGGCTTGATAACGAACGCATTCTCCAACACTATAACAGATATCTGGTCTACTTGTGGTTAAATAAAGTAGGCTTCTGATAATGCTTTTGTATAAGCTTACATCGACATGTTTGCCATTATCATCTTTGTTCAACTTCGTAGACACACTCAAAGGAGTTCTAACATGTCATGCATTCTTAAGGCCAAACTTCTTCATTAAATTCTTCGTATATTTAGTTTGTTATACGAAGATACCAATATTCTTCACTTGTTTAATTTGCAAACCTAAAAAGAATTTCAATTCACCTACCATACTCATCTCAAATTCATGCGTCATCAACTCCACAAATCCATTCATCATCTCCAGATGAGTGGAACCAAAAACAATATCATCAATGTAAATATGTGCAATCATCAAATTAGATTTGAATTTTTTAAGAAATAAAGTCTTGTCAATACTACCTCGTTCACAGCCTTGCTTAAGTATATATTGAGTAAGCCTTTCATACCAAGCCCTCGACGTTTGTTTGAGACCATAAAAAGTCTTCTTTAGCTTGAAATTGTGATCAGTATGTACTAAATCAATAAAACCTTTTGGCTGCTCAACATATACCTCTTCTTGTATAAACCCATTTAAGAATGCATTCTTCACATCCATTTGGTAGAGTTTGAAGCCTTTCACACACACTATACCTAATAGTAGTATAACTGGTTCAAGTCTTGCCATAAATGAAAAAGTTTTATCGAAATTAATTCCTTCAATCTGAGAATAACCTTGAGCGACTAACCTTGCCTTGCCTTATTTCTACTCATGTTGCCTTTATCATCAGTTTTATTGCGAAATACCTTTTTTGTTCGAATCACATTCACATTCGATGGCTTTGGCACCAATTCCCAAACGTCATTATAAGCAAATTGCATCAATTCTTCTTATATAGCTGCCTTCCAAAACTCTTCTTTCATATTTTTAGGTTCGAATAAAGAAGTGTAATATAAAATTCCTGCAAGTTCCTGATAATCTATCCTTTTTCTCTCTCTTGTCTTCCTTCTATCATTTACTTCTCCAATTACATTCTCAATAAGATGACTTCTTCTGATTCTTGAAGGTGGATTCTTGTTAAAATCATCTTCCCTTGTGTTTTCCTTATTCAAACGAATGATTTCAGCATCAGGTGCCTAGTTGGTTTCTTCATCTGAAGCAACTAACTTACTTTTTTATCTGAATAGTTTCTTCACCAACAGTAACTAATTGCAGATCTGGGCAATTTTTGGATCTTGCTTCTTTACAATTTTTAGATGGTTCGTGAGTTGGTTTTGGAGATTTTCTTCAAGTACTTCATCAATTATCTAATGAACATCATCCACTATAAAATTTATGGATTATATCATTGTCTTAGTTCTTTGACTAAGCACCTGATATGCCTTGATGTGAGTTAAATATCCAATAAAGATCCCTTCATCACTTTTACTCTCAAACTTTCTGAGATGTTCTCCTTCTCTTAGCATATAACATTTGCTACTAAATACATGAAAATAGTTGATATTTGGTTTCTTTCCCTTCTAAAGTTCATAGGACATCTTGTTTAAGTTGCTTCTAAGATATATACTCAATTGCATATGTAGCATGTTGTGTTCACCGCTTCAACCTAAAACCTCAATGATATTTTTCTTCCATTTAACATAGATCTAGCCATTTCTTGAAGAGTTTTATTCTTTCTCTCGATATCTCCATTTTGTTGAGGAGTTTTAGGTTCTGAAAACTCTTGTATGATACCATATTTCTCACAGAAGTTATTGAAACTTGTGTTTTCGAACTCCCTTCTATGATCTGATCATATTCTCAACACTGTCATATTTTTTAGATTTATGACCTGCATACATAGGCCTCTAAAAGCCTTAAATGCATCTTAGTTTTCTTTTAAGAATGCTACTTAAGTGTATCTAGAATAATTATCAACACAAGTCAAAAAGTACCTCATTCCACCGATTTTAGCATATTGTGTTGGCCCAACCAAGTCCATGTGAATTAATTCCAATACACGAGAAGATGTAACATGTCTAACCTTTTTGTATGAAATTATTGTCTATTTACCCATTTGGCATACACTACAAATAGTCTCATCATCATTGTTCATTGTAGGCATCCTTCTCACCGCTTCGAATTTTTTCAACTTGTTAATAAGATCATAGTTGACATGGTCAAGCTTTTGATGCCAAAGATTTATATTATCATCATATGAGGCTGGTTTGTAAAAAGTAATAACTTGCTATATATAACAATTGTCCGCTAATCTTTTGACACTCACCAAACATTCTCCTTGTTTGGTTAATACCCTCAAATTGGCTTTTAACCCTTCAACATGAAGCATGTTCTTGAGATGTGGCAGGCCATCCACGCATAAGGTCCTTTTGCCAATAACCGAAGCCTTCTTTCCATTACCAAAGGTAACATGGCCATCTACACAACTTTGATAATCTGTCAAATAACTTCTTTCACCTGTCATGTAACGAGAACACCCACTGTTAAAATACCAACCATTATGTGAAGCAACCCATATAGATTTAAAAGCCACAAGTGTTTGTAATTGGCCCTTTCTAACCCAAGTATGATTAGGTAACGTGGGTTGCTACTTGAAATTCATAGAAGATTGTCTAGATTTTCATTTCCTCTTTAACGTTTCTCCTTGGATAGATTTGACTGCACCATTTTTCTCATCATTTGACTTAGAATAATGACCTTTTTATCCAATGCCTTGGAGGTCTCCTTTAATCTTAACAATTTCTAGCAATTTTTCTAATTTTTCGGTACCTCCATTTAACACTCTTATCCCTTTTTCCATACTAACCAGCTTCAACTTTATTCCATTTAGCTCATCTCTTGTAGATAACAACTTCTTCTATGGATCTTGAATGATGTTCTTCATGGTAGAGTTTTCTTCCTTCAGTTTCTCATTTTTCTTACATGTTTGGACCCCATTTAGCATGCATTAACTCATAAGCTTTGCAAATATCCTCCCTTTTGTAATTCAAATCACTATTATCTCTGTCATAATCTGAATAGAAACTTTAAACTATTTCATTTGTGATTTTCTTGAAGTTTTAGACTGATTTATCTTCGTTTTTGCCATCAGTTTCTTCTCTAGTTGTTATTAAGCAAGCAACTGAATTTCTGTTATATAAAACAATCAACGCAACACTATTGCTCACAAATTCTTCTTCACTCCCTTACTCACTTTCATTTTCATTCTCACTCCAAGTAATCATATAAGACTTCTCTTTTCTCTTCTTCAAAGTGTTAGCACATTCCATTTGTACATGTCTGAAACTTTGATGTTTATGACATTAAATTTTCTTCAATTTTCTTTCACCTTTTTTAGTTTTAGCTTGTTGTTTGAAATTGTTATTCGATGAGCTCCCACCATTTTTCTTAAACTTGGGTATATTTTTCTTCAACTTCTTTAGCCACTTGCTGAAATTTCTTGTCAATAACATCATATCCTTATTCTCATCGAATTCATCTCCTAAGTCATTCACAACTCTTCTAACCTCAGCTTGCAATGTAAATCCTTTGTTCTTCTCACGTTTATCTCTCAATAAATTCATCTCAAAGTTTGTAAGAATCTCAATTACCTTATCCAAAGATAATTCATTGATATCACGAGCTTCTTCGATGGCTGAAATTTTTGGTATGAATCTCGAAGGCAATGATCTCAAAGTTTTCTTGACAAGTTTCATATTCAAATACTTCTTCCCAAGTTGATGTGCTTAGTTAGCAATATCACGCAACCACTCATAGTAGTCTCTAATAGTTTCTTTTTCATCCATCTTTAGCTCTTCAAATTTAGCGGTCAATATCTGAAGTTTTGAGGCTATCATAGATTTTGATCCATGGTGTATTATTTACATAGTGTCCCAGCATCTTTTGTCAATTCACAAGCTGATATCATAGAAAAGAGACCTTTATTAACTGCATTGAAGATGACGAGCATGGCTTCAGAATTTCCAAGCGTTCCCTCTTCTTTAGCCTTTGTCCATTCAAATGGATCTTTAAGTACTACTTCTCCCTTTTCATCAGTCATCATTGATTTGTCCAGTCATTTAAAACCGAGTTCCATGCTTTTGTTCCTTGTGCGTGAATGAATACTCTCATATGTGATTTTCTCATAAGATAATTTGAGTCATCTAGCAACAGTGATCTCGTGATTGATGCTCCTTCTCTTATAGCCACAATTGCGAAACACATATTTGCACCAACTTGACATTGACGTACCAATTGAAAACCAAAAAGGATGTGGTTTCATAAAAATTATGGTTCAATCGTAGTTGCTTTGAACTGTGGCTGTGGTTGCTTGATGTAAAGTAACTGTGTTAGCAACTGTAAATTTTCTAACAAAAACAAAAACAAAAAAAATTAAACGCCAAATAAACAAATTAATACCCAAGATTTGGTAACGCAGTTTGACACACCTTACCTACATCTGCGGGGCCCTCACTCAGCTTAATCACTTTCATCAAAGAACAACAATAGTTTTACTCAAGACATAACAAAGCTGACTCAACCTACCCCTAATACTATCCCTTGTCCTTACAATCCGTAAAAGTAAACTACACTCAATAATACGACTACTTTGTGCTAACCTCAACAGAGGATTTTATCAACAGTGTTTGATAATAAAAAGAAGAAAATAAAACAACTTAAGTGATTGAAACAATAAAGGACACAAACAAAGACATTTGAGATAAGAAAAAATAACTCCCCTAACAATGTAGCTTCTTCAACAAAAGAAAGGGAAGTTATCCTCCAAGAAATTGTTGTGAACCTTCGATAATGTCACTAAGACATCCCACACACAGCAACCATGAAAACTCAACAAAACAACAAACGTTTCATCACCAAAATGTCATAAACAAAAGAGTCGCAACCACGCCTAAACTGCTGGAGGTTTTTGTACAAAACACAATGATGGACAGCTTAGAAAATCACACAACCCTTAGAGAAAAATGCAGCTCACAATTTGGACAAAATCACGACAAAATCAACCACTAAAAATAGTTCAAGATACCTGAAATTACAGCCACCAAGTCACCATTTTTTAGTCATTTTTCCCACACAAATCAACCTAGAAAATTCATGCATTAGGCAGAGAAAAAAATGTTCAATGTAGATAATGTAACCAAAAAATCAGCTGTCCTAGATATATCAAAACTATTGAAATAGGATTTCAAGAAGAGTTCAAAAATCATCAAAAATTTGCACCTTAACTTAGTCAAAATATGGTGATTTGATTTCAATTAAATCCTATCATAACTAGGATTTTTATCTCAAATAAACCTCATCTTTAAAAAGTCTCACATAAGGCAGAATACTCATCTTAATAATTTTCCTTAAACTATTAAAGTTGCCCAATTACAAAAAATGCCCAAAATATCATAACACATATCTTAACATAAAGGCTTCCTATTAATTAAGTTAATGGAACCTTAACCAAATGTTCTTTCTTTTGGCACATCGAAAGAATCGTGTCAAAATGTACAAAAACTTTCAGCTTTTCAGAATCTGAAGTAGCAATCTTCTTATAAACTTGTTTTTGAAAATTAAAGAATTTAATTAATGAAAGAGATAGAAATACATAGGTTTTGTTTATATACATACATCCAAGGGTTTAAGAAATCAACTCTCTTTAAACCAACATTATCATTAACCAACTCTCCTTAAACGCATTGTGTGAGTCCCACACACCACTAAATCTTCATTTCACAAATAGTAAAAAACAATCTATAGGCTTGCAAAGCCTCTAGAAAATACGCAAATTAGGGATTCAAATCCTTTAGTCCTTCCCAAAAGAGTAGTTGTTTCATCACCTCCTCCATGCTTTAATTTGATGTTCTTCATGTAAGAAAGATCATTTATCCTCTTGAATAATTTGGTTTTCTGGTTTTGTAATCAAAATTTTCTTGTTGTTAGGTTAAGTGATTCTAAAGAGTCGAGAGACAGCTACGCACAAACATGTATAAGGACTTCAAAAGTTACCCAAATAGGGATTGACATGATCCTCTAGAGATTATAGAGATGACAACCTTTTATGGATAACTCTAAACATCTTTAGATAATAAAGTTTCTTTCTTCTATTTATTGTTGTTTGATCACTCTTCATGGGTTTCATCATCCTATTATTTCTAGATTGAGCGATTATAACAAGAAGGAGGTATTCCCTCACAATCCCTGCTCTCCTGCATGGTTCTCTCCTTACATCATCACAAGTAATTACTTTACATTATGTGAGGTCAGCTAGTTTGTCACTCTATGTTGGCCCCCGAAATATTTTTGTGGAGTTAAGCATGATATTTTATGGAATTTCAATTTTGTCTTTGGAATGCATGGAGTTGTTAAGCATGATTTAAATAAATTATGAGGTCATAATAGATTTATTATTGGAGTTAATTATCATGTTAATGTTAGTAGGATTTTATTGTATGGTTTAGTTGTATTAAGTAATAAGAAGGTTAAAGGGTATTTTTGGAAGGTCACTTAAGGTTAAAAGAGCATAAGCTTATAAAGAAGGGTAAAATGGACTTGCTGGGCTCATTAAGGGTAAAAAGGGGAAAAAAAGTGTCGTCTTGTAATTGAAGAAGAAGAAAAACGAAATTGAAGAGAAGAAGTAAAGAAAATCGAGGGAGAAGAAGAAAAGAAGAGAAAGTCAACTAGGTTTTCCAATTTTCTTAGTTTAAAGAGTGATTTTGAAGTTGTGCAAGATGGGAAAAAGAAAGAGGAAGATTAGAGCTTTCATTTGAGCTAAGAAACTCAATAATTGGTGAAGATTTAAAGTAAGTTTATGTTTAAACTTTTGGATTTTTGGAAAGGTTTTGGTTCATAAAGCATGGGAAATGCATGGATTTAAGTATTCTCGGATCAATTTTAGTGCATATAGATAATTTTTGAATTCTCAATTGGAAGTCCTATTGAATTGGGATTTTGCCAATATTGAGGGAAATCAAGAGGAGAAACAAGAGGAGTAAGAAGAGAGGCATCTTTGAGCAACTGTTAAGCAAGGAATTCAAGGTGGGTTACATTTTTATAATTGAATAATAAGCCATTAATGTTTCTTCCAAATCAAGAAAGTAAATGTTTTTCAATTGTATTATAAATGTGCATTTATTGCTCTTTGAATGCTTTGGGAAAGTGTTATGTGTTTGGTATGTGAATATTGTGTGGATGATTTATGAAAAGAATGTGAAAATGAATCTTCTTTTGAAGTAAATAGATTACTATGTTTATGAAATCACTTTTCGAAAAAAGTACCATTTCGAGCAACAAGTTTATAGGTTAGGAAATACATGTTATGTGGGTTTGATTTAGTCCATTCTGTATGTCAAGTGCACTTGGACTAAAGGCTTCTCCCACCTACTCACAAGTGGCATGGAGCTCCTTCAAGGACTCCCTCATGTTTACAATTACGTAAAACCCACTATGTGGGATTGTGCTAGATTGTTTTGTTCACGACTACACAGGACCATTTCATGGGAATGTGTTAGCTCGTTCTGTTTATGGACCTCACAAATAATTTTGATGTGCTTATGTGTTGACAAGTTTATTAAATGCATGATTTGGGTTGCTTATAAAGTATTTGATAAATTTAGAATTTGGAAATATGTGTTTCATGATGCATTGTGAATTTTAAAATGGTTTTGCTTGCTAGGTAGGTTGTAAAATTGTTACCCACGAGCTTTAAGCTCACCCCCCCATTCCGTCCCATCTTCAGGCGATGAGCAAGAGATCGAGTGATCTAGCATAAGGGCATTACTCCAGATTATGTTTATTTTGTATTTTAAGTTAGTTTTTGTAAAACAACGCTTTAGTTGCATTTTAAGCAATTCTACTTTATGTAAATTATGTATTTTTGGACTATGACATATTGTGGCTTGAAATGTAAAACTCTTATCTTTTGATGATAATGAAATATGATTCTGTTTTTTCTCATGACTTTTAAAGTTTGTAGATTGCATTTTCAAGTATTCATAAGGGTAAAATTTTGTGTTCTGACTTCTAGGACAAATCTGTATTGACCTAGGCTGAATTAGATAAAGTTATCTTCTTGGAAGTTGTAGATCTTTTTCTTAGCTTTCTAACGATATAAAGTTTGGAATTTTTAAACTTCAGACGCAAAAGATATGGCCTTTAGACGAAGCATAGGTACCGAACGAGGCACCAGAAAAGCACCAGACGAAGCAATTTTGACCCTCTAGATGACAAAATTTTTCTTCAAGGTCTTCACAAAAGTTGTAGATCTCGAAGTCCTTTCCAAAATCATCCTAAAATGACCATAATCTGATATCTCTAGTGAAAGTTATGCTAATTGTCCCAAGATAGGTATAATATGATTGAGAACATAATCGTGGTTGACTCTTTTGGCCATAACTTCATCGTTCGACCTCCAAATGATGTAATTATTGAACCATTAGATTCCAAACCCATTTTTTTATCCCCCTAAAAAAATTGGAAGCCTTTGGTGTTTATTTGAAAAAGATTAATAGAAAGAAAGTGAGGGAATCGATTGGAGGAGCATGACTTAGTTATGAGCATACTTTGGCTTTAAGCATATCTTGATCTGTATAATAGGAAACTTTTAGGATGTAATAAGAATAAAGATGAACCAATGATGGCTAATGAGAGTTTGTGGAAATAACCCTACAGGGTAATACACACGCTCACACTTTTATGACATTCAGATAGTTGGCCTCCAGAAACAGGGTCCAGAAATAAGTATGACAATTACTTAACTTGTAAATGTTACAGTCTTGCCTTTCTGAGTTGGTGTAGTTAGGTATTCAAATAAGTGTATTTATTACACTTATTTATATACCTAACTAATAGAAATACAAATAAGAGTATGATATCACATTAATAACCTTACATGCACACTTGTAAAGGGTAAATAACTACTTGTAGGTATAGATGCACATGTATTATGTGTAGTTATTAATGTGTACCATGGGTAATATCATATATTACACCATATATACTAGTCCACATGTTTTTCATGTTGGTTGATGGGTATACATGTATGGATATAGTCACATATGGTGAGGTACATAATGGGTTTAATATACATAGTGTGTACTCAGATACACAATCCATAATACGTATCGGGAATGGTAAATATTGAATACCCACACGAAGGAGAGTGCATATATTAATTCTAGACGGATACCTCTCACATAACTATATAAGGGTACCTTTTGCAGTTATACCCTAGTACCCATTTCACCTAGGGATGTGTACCAACATTTTATGGTAGCTTATTTATTAGGATACCTTATACGTATCCTAATAAATGAGCTACCATAAAATATATTACACTAACGTTTAACATTAGTCATCACTTGGTACGGTGTCACTAACCAATACATGGTATCTCTTACAATGCCATATAATTTCTAGCCAGCATCAGATCATTTACCACAATGGTGCCTAGTGGAAAAGACAAACTAGGTATTGAAGTAAGAATGTATGGATTATTATGGGTAATAATAGGTTTGCATGGTATAGCCCTTTACTAATACCCACAATTACCTTCATAAATACATGTAGCAATTCCCATATTAGGTTAGTACTTCTTCTATACCTGGTATGTCTTTTCCACTAGGCACCATTGTGGTAAATGATCTGATGCTAGGTAGAAATTATATGGCATTGAAAGAGATACCATATATTGGTTAGTGATCACCAAGTAACACACCATATTTTAATACTACATACTCTGTAATTATGGTGACATTATGTAAATGTACCATGACATAATATACCAATGTTTATAACATCTGTAGCTAAGACAATGTGGTCTACCACCGAATTAGTGTTATAATATACTATGAGGACATTGTCTAGCAGGGTAACTTATGTGTCTAATTATATGTATATCATGCCATATACATTACACACTATATGGCACAAGTGATATATATTAATTATATCACATGTAAGTGTGTGGCACTATACACCTATATAATGGACCTACTATGAACATGTACCTTGCATTTTACCTAACTGTATAGGATCCCCACTTATATGTGTACCCATACAAGAAATTACATGTATACCATCATACCATGGTATAACCTTATTACACAAGAGCACACCAAGGTTTAATTTACCCTCTAGTTATAGTATGTGTCATTGCCCAATAGTATGGTTGTTTTTTACCATGGGCCCTCAATGTACACACTTGTTTACTATCCACATTGAATCACACAAGTAATGCATATGTTTACATAACTAAAATAGGTATACA
>JAOTAY010000006.1:6695117-6714180 GCA_025629805.1 Erythroxylum baracoense
AGAATTAAGAGATTAGTAAATGAAGGGGTACTTAGTACTTTAGATTTTGCTGACTTTGAGACTTGCGTGGATTGCATTAAGGGTAAGCAAACTAAGAAGTCTAAAAAGGGTGTCAAGAGGAGTATAAACTTGCTAGAAATCATACATACAAATATTTGTTGTCTAGATATGGACGCAAATAGTCCAAAATACTTTATCACCTTCATAGACGATTATTCGCGATATATGTATTTCTATTTACTTTGTTCTAAGGACGAAGCTTTGGATGCCTTTAAGATGTTTAAGGTTGAAGTGGAGAATCAATGTGAAAAATTGATTAAAATCGTGAGATCATATACAGGTGGAGAGTACTATGGTAGGTACACTGAAAGTGGATAAGCACCTGGTCCTTTTGTAAAGTGTCTTCAGGAACATAGGATTGTTGCCCAGTACACTATGCCTGATTCTTCGAATCAGAATGGTGTGGCAGAAAGAAGAAACTGAACCTTAATGGACATGGTAAGAAGTATGAGGAGTAATATAAAACTTCCTCAATTTCTGTGGACTGAAACTCTAAAGACGGCTGTGTATATATAAACTGAGTTCCAACCAAGGCTATCTCAAAGACACCTTTTGAGTTATTTAAAGGTTAAAAACCAAGTTTGAGGCATATACGTATTTAGGGATGCCTGTCTGAAGTGAGAATTTACAACCCATAGGAGAAAAAGCTAGACCCAAGGACCATTAGTGGGTATTTCATTGGATATGATGAAAGGTCTAAGGGGTATAGATTCTATTGTCCATCTCACGGCACTAGAATTGTGGAATCAAGAAATGCAAAATTTCTTGATAATGACTTGATCAGTGGGAGTGGTCATTTTCAAGACATAGTTTTTGAAAAAGGCTGTTATGAAGCTCAACCCTCTGATTCAAGTGATAGATTCATTATCATACACACCCCTCAAGTTGAAACGGGTGTTGGAAAACTAGTTATTGAATTTCCACAAGCTATTAATACCAATCCAGTAGATTAAGTTGTAGATGAGGAACAACCAGAAATTGTTGAGCAACCAGTTGAACAACAGGTTGAGCAACAAGTTCTTCGTGAGGATGATGATACAACATTGAGGAGATCTACTAGGGTTAGAAGGTTAGCAATACCTAGTGATTATATAGTGTATTTACAAGAGTCAGATTACAACATTGGAGCCGAAAATGCTCCTGAAACATTTTCATAGGCCATTAGTTCTAAGGAATCAGACCTGTGGTATAATGCTATAAAAGATGAGTTGGATTCTATGACATCTAACCAAGTCTGGGATCTCGTTGAGTTGCCCATTGGTGTGAAAGCCATTAGATATAAATGGGTATCTAAGACAAAGAAAGACTCACGAGGCAACATTGAGAAACATAAGGCAAGACTTGTTGCCAAAGGGTTCACTCAGAAGGAAGGAATCGACTATACGGAAATATTTTCTCCTATATCTAAGAAAGATTCTCTTCGTGTAATCATGGCATTGGTAGTTCATTTTGATCTTGAGTTACATCAAGTAGATGTGAAAACGACGTTCCTCAATGGTGAACTAGAGGAAGAGGTTTACATGAAACAACCTAAAGGATTCTCTTCTAGTGATGGTTAGCATTTAATTTACAAGCTTAATAAATCCATATATGGATTAAAACAAGCCTCTTGACAGTGGTATTTAAAATTCCATGAGGTTATCTTTTCATTCGGTTTTGAAGAGAATATAATGGACCAATGTTTATACCAGAAGGTCAGTGGGAGTAAGACTTGTTTTCTTGTGTTATACGTGGATGACATTTTACTTGCAACTAATGATAAAGGTTTACTATATGAGGTGAAACAATTTCCCTCAAAGAATTTTGATATGAAAGATATAGATGAGGCATCTTATGTCATTGGCATCAAGATCTATAGAGAAAGATCTCGAGGCATTTTAGGTTTGTCTCAAAAAACCTATATCAACAAAATTATAGAGAGATTTCGGATGAAAGATTGTGTACCAAATGTAGCACCCATAGTGAAGGGTGATATAATCAGTTTGAAACAATGCCCGAAGAATGATTTTGGACGGGAACACATGAAGATCATTCCATATGCTTCAACTATTAGAAGCCTTATGTATGCTCAGGTCTATACCAGACCTGAAATCGCATATGTTGTTGAAATGTTAGGTAGATATCAGAGTAATCCAAGTGTTGACTACTGGAAAGCTGCAAAGAAGGTTATGAGATATCTTCAGGGCACAAAAGACTACATGCTTATGTATAGGCGAACTGAGAACCTAGAAGTAGTTGGATACTCCGATTCATACTTTGCTAGCTGTGTTGATTCAAGGAAATCAACATCTGGTTATATTTTGATACTAGCTGGTGGAGCTATATCTTGGAGAAGTACCAAGCAGACCCTGATTGCTACCTCCACTATGGAGGCTGAGTTCGTATCATGTTTTGAGGCCACCTCGCATGGTGTATGGTCGAAGAGTTTCCTATCTGGGCTTAGAGTTGTTAATTCAATTTCTAAGTCATTAAGGTTGTACTGCGACAACTCAGCTACGGTCTTTATGGCTAAAAATAACAAGAGTGGAAGTCGAAGTAAGCATATCAACATTAAGTATTTAGCCATAAGAGAACGTGTTAAGGAAAGGAAAGTTGTCATAGAGCACATTAGCACTGATTTGATGATTGTGAATCCTTTAACTAAAGGCATGACACCTAAACAGTTTAAGGATCACGTAGTGCAAATGAGACTTAGTTCTATAATGTGAGTTTTGTTGTCCATTTGTTGCTTCAATGGAACTCTTATTTAATTTGATTTTTCTCATATGTTTTTGTGCACACATATATTTGATTGGTTTTGAGAAATATCATCTAATTTGGACCTAGAATAAACATATGGTTTATTCATTAAGTTTAAAGGCCAGTAATAAGAAATTTTATATATGCAATACATGGAAGATAATACTCACTATAAGAAGACCTATCGCCATGATTCATATATTTAGTTTCTTGTTATATTTGGTGTTGGGTTAATTGGACCAAGTGAGAGAATGTAAGTTTTTTTCGTACCTTCCTACTATTCCTACTATCAAGATTATGGTCCAATTAATGCATTAACTCTTCATTATGCACACGTTATCACCCATGCTTCCGTTCTTCCTCTTCTGTAATGGGCAGAAGAGATGAAATGTTTTTATATGTTTGGGTCCCTATCCTCTTTTTTATGTAACAAGTTTACACCATCGCATTGTGAAAAGAGAGGCTAGAAGATTCAAACACAGAGACGTTGAGGATCATCACTGAATCAATGGCTGGAGGTATTTTATTTCAGTTGTGCTTTCGTTGCTATATATGCATGGTTAATATGCACGTGTCTCACGTAAAATATTGTTGTATAAGATGCATGTTGTGTTTGTTATTTATACATGATTTACATGAACCCCAAGCTACAGTCGGTGAATTGTTGACCTTTGATTTTGTCTGGGTGAAGAGTTGAACTGCCAGTTTATTCGATGTGTAAAATCTTCATGAAATATACGCTGGAACACTAAATAGTCGGAAACTTTTACTAATTTAATAACAATCTTAGTTCGGTGAATAGGATCGAACTTCATAAGTTCCCAAAAACATTTGTGTATGTGCGGATGTTGCAATACAAAAAGGTTTTTGAGAAGGGAGAAGACAATGATAGTAGATAACCAGTTTAGTTTATAGATCACGTGTACAATATACACTCTTGAACCGCAAAGAGAGAGTCAAAACAAAAACATAACCTAATTCTAAGACTCCATCCAGCGGAAAAATAGCCATAAATAGACAATCCCCTTCTAACAATACCAAAACCAAGAAGCTTATTAACCATTTCTTGTCAACGGCCTGTTTGGGGACATCACTTCATCTCTTTGTGATATTGAAGAGATAGGAGCAAACCGTGAAGAGAACCCGCGATGAATAGTATCCTCATTATCATCATCCCAGCAACCTTCGTCAAAATTTTGAGCGTAACTTAAAGGATCGTACTCAAAGCCACTAGCTGGTTTCGATGACTTTTTACTTCTCAGGAAAGCAGTTGCTGTGTTACTGCAACTCGAACTTCGGTGCCTGTTATTTATGCTGTTATTGATATCTATTCTTCTTCTTATCCAGGGAAGCTTCAACTTGAGATGACCCCAGCATGAGAGAAGTCCTCCTTCGTCTCGGTTTTCAGGAGATGAAGCGCTCCCCATGTACGAGTTTGAAAATTTTCAATGTAGACGTTCTTGCTTAGAAACGATGGTGGTGAATTATTCTTTTTAGGTGGGGGGTCTCTGTCTTTGTCTGCCATTTTTCGTGGAGGATTTTGGATGTGTGGCCGGAAAGCCTTCATAAGATCAGATGAAGTACAAGGGGTTGTTCCTTCTAGTTTATGTGAAGAGAATTTTCCATAATGGCAATAAATATAGAGGAAGATAATGAAATGGCATTGGATGGACGAGGGAATAATTTGGCATTTGTCATTTATGGCTCGTGATCCACAGCAAGCACAATAATGGATGGATATCGCAACACATGAATCCAACTTCGTCCCACACATGAAAAAGGACCTTTTATCCAGTATATTTTCTTGACACTCCTAGACTCGTTGACGCATAATATAAATGAAGTTATAAACAGAAGTTATAAACAGGAGTCTCTGTCCATTTTATGATGTTCAAACTTCTTAAAATGACGCCATTTTATCTATGGGACATTGTGTTTAGAGATTATCCAACTATGTTCAATGATTAAAATAACGTAGTTTTAGACATTAAATACAATTGAACACCATAAAATTGGACAAAGAATCCCTACTCGATATAAAGAGAAGTCCTGTGTCTAATTTTGAAAATTTGTTCATTAAGATTTCGTGACAACTATATTTTTAGCCCTTTTAACTTCTAGATTTTCTTATTTTTATCTTAATTTTTCTGAATTAATCAAGTTGTTGGAAGGTTAATTTTGCACACCTAAAAATAAAATATACATGGACACGTTAATTTTTATTGAATCCATCTACATATGTGTACAAAATTAAAAATAATAAGTCTAATAATAAATTCTGAAATTTAAAATACAAACACCTACTTTAACAAAAATTTTCTTTAAAAAAAAGAAGAAAAATGAAATCTATAAAGAAAATGATAGAACAATTTACAGTTATGGAAAAATGTCAAGGACAAAAAATTTTTGGGAAAAAAATGACTCTAGGTAGGAGATTTGCTTCATGTAAGATGAGATAGATAAAATTTTACCATCTTATAAAAAAATAAAATAACAAATTGAAGTGTCTAATTTTTTTAAAAAAAATTTATCATCAATCTTTAAATGTTTTCATTTTTGTTTCAAAAATTTAAAACTAGTATCATTCATGTCAAAATATTGTCTCCATTAGTTGTTTGTTAAAGTGACTAATGGAACATAATACTTTTATAGATACATGAATAGTTTATATAGCTTTTATCAAAGTTTGATCTTAATTTTTTATCATCAAACTGACACTCTTCAAATCCACCCTTGGTTTTTTTTATCCCTTTCTTCTCTCTTCCATACTCAAGATGAGAAAGTTTGTAGTTTTTCATCATATCGCAATGCTCCTCCATCGTATAATAATGATCCTCCTATATTAGACAGAAAAATTATGTTTTTATGGATCAATAGGTGTCATGCCTAGGTTTGATGGGTTTTTGGATTTGTGGTCTTATACATTTTTAGGTATTTGTGTTTAAAATTTTGATAATATTGTGAACTTTTTCTATTTCACATTCAAATTTAGTATAGAGTAGGGTTAATAAAAGGTTCGAGACTCGATTTAAGCTGACCTAACTCAAAGTCAATTGATCAAACTCAATCAATTTAAGCTTTGTATCAGGATTAGACCTAGCGTCCAAAGGTCATGTCTAACTGCTTGAGAGGCCCTCACCTTTTGCTGTAAAACAAAATTATTTTGGACGACCTCAGTAGGCTTAAGCCTAGGCATAGACCACTTGGGCTTGATCTATATTGAGTTTTAGGTTAGAACTGGGTCGTGCTCTTGAAGAGTCGAGTTTAGCTAAGGTCAACTTCATCCTAATTTGTCGCCATCTCTAGCATAGAGGTTATGCATGTTTTTTAGTAGCTTAATCCCTCGATAAGAGAGAGTTTTGAGCATTATCCCTAATCTACTAAAGAAGACAAACAAGCTAGAAAGAGAAAAGAGAAAAATAAAATGTTGAAGCTGAAGTTGAAGTTGAAAACACAGGTTATAAATATTAATTTTTTTATTATCATAAAAAATTGTTATAAGTGGATGTAGAAGTGGAAAGATTAATTTGCATCTGATCCCTTAATATTCTTATTAATTATGAACTACAAGAGAAATATGATAAATGAGAAAATTTCTACTAGAGTATTATAATATAGAGAATAATGAGATTATTCTATTATATTCAACATTTGTTAATACTATAGTCTTAAACTTGTAATTTTTTATTTTTAAATTCATAAATAATGGTTATTCGTAGTTTATACTAAAACATATTAATCAATATATATGGTTTCATATTTAGTATTAACATTACTTTATTGTTGTGTACTAATTTCTCCACCTAAAAAGGACTTGCCAAAGGCAAGCAAGATATCATTGTTGTAACAATTGTGATGTTTATGCTAATGAACCAAAATAATTAATTAGAAGTTACTATTAATTTTGTGAGGGTCTGGGGAAGGTAAGCCTTGGAGCAATTAGTAAAGTTATTTCTTTATGACCATAAGGTCACGAGTTCAAATCAGAGAAATAACTCCTTTGTAAGAATACAAAGGGAAGGTTGTATACATCATGACCCTCCTCAGACTCCCGCAAAGCAGGGAGTCTTGTACATTGGGTACGTTGAGGGAAATAATTGAAGCCTACCTTTTTGAGATAAAACATCAATATCTCTCTTAGCACTTATCAATTTCACTACTATATGTTTAACATATATGAATTCCTCTTCATTTGTTATAACACATGCATTTGTTGGCATATTTGTATAGACTCTGAATATGAAAAGACAACATGTTAGATAAATAAGATATAATACTACCAAAAAAAAGTGATGGCAACATACAAACATGGGAGGTATTATTGTTCGTGACAAAGGAAGGCAAAAGAAAAGCAAAAAAAAAGAGATAAACAAATTTGTACATATTTTCCTTAAATGATGCCACAAAGATGAACGCGCATTTTCTACTGAATTCACGTAATAATCCCATCTTCTTTTTATACAAAGCATAGTATCAGTGATTATTATATTAACCGCTGAAATAAAATCTAGTGTTAAAAAATAATTATTTATATCCAATAAATGATCAATCGGTAAAGAATTTGAAATAAACATGCAACTAAGTGCACTCGATTTTCAATAAATTCCATAAAGTTGAAATACAAGTGCTCCTGAAATTTATAAAATAACAAAAGTAAATCCTTTTGGCATTTAAAACATTGTCTCAAATGGTGTAGTATTTACAAAATAGCAAAAGTTAGTGTTTTGGTACTTTAATTCAATGACTCTTCAAGTAGTTCCATATATTTTTTATCTTGTCAACCTCATCCTTGAATTTGTTTCATCCTAAGAAAATATCAAAAAATAATTAAAAGGTATGATAATTGACAAATTGAATTCAAAATCAAAAAGTCTTTTTGATTTTTCTATAGATATAATTGTCATTCTCGTCTTGTTACTAATGCTTAAAATTCCTCACCCCACAAAGTCTCATATCCAGAAACTTGTTGTTTTCTTTTATTTGACTTTATCATTGGTGGTGGCCTTGACACATTAATAATGTAATTGCTACTTTGGCATCATATGAAATCTACATTTGAAGTTCTACAACGTTAGTTCTCCTCCTTACTAAAATAACCATCACAAAAATGAAAAAACACTTACACATAGTTGAAGACATATAATTAAGAGACAAATAAATAATGTGAAATTTAATTGATGTTAACTTATACTAAAATTTTTAAGCCTATAAATTGTAGATTGTTATGACAAACCTTTCATGGGACACATATTTTTGTTATGTCATTATTGGAGGCATATTTGCTAAGCCATTTTAATTGCTCTCTTTGATAACTTATTTTGTTTAGTGGAATCTCCCAATCCTCTTTGCTTCTATTCTTATTTGGCATGCCTAACATTTTTAATAAAGGTAGTACTAGTTAATCATGTTTGATTTTAGGAGATAATTTCTCTTTTTTTATACCAACTCTATCATATTTTTTTAAAGAAAAAATATTTGTATTAACACAAGCTAAGATTGACAAAATATACATCTCAATGGAATGAGTCTTTAATTGCATCTCAACAGTAGAGGAAAACTAGAAACAAATTCCAGGCATCCATGTTTCCTAATATGTTAAGAAAACATTAGTGAAAATGCAGCAATGTAGTACACGTAAATAACAAACTTAGGATCTTCATTTCTAATGTCTCAGATCATCATATGCCAACGTCTCCTCATATTTGTGCTGATATTGTGATGTTTTTCTTTGGCTAGAAGGAGCTCTCTTATCCAAAATACATTAGCACTAGTTAGTTGTTTTATGTTGATTACTTTGCCTATATATAGCCTCCGATTTGTCTCCTTTTAGTTGGAATAAATGGAACAAAAAAAAGTTGTTTTGAGAGCTACTCTATCTTGCCTTATCTTAATAATCATGTTGATAGTCCATTGTAATAAGTTTCCCCAATCATTTTGGGAACAAAATACCTACAGTATGTTCCATACTTTACGCCAAATAACATTTGAGACCCTGCATTGGAAGAATAAGTAGTTTTGAGTTTCTCATTTTGTTCCACATAAGTTGCAACTGGTGTCAAGATTTATGGCACTTCCATACCATCTAGCTTTCTTTTTTAGCCTATCTTTTTCCATGAGCCAACATATGAATGATGCCTTAGGGGATAAGGAATTCTACCAGATAATTAAGTTCAAACCAAGGTATCTTAGGTTGTGTCACCTTAAATAGCTTGTAACATGATAATTTGTTGGTAAATTCCTTGGAGTTGGTATCTGTCCAGATAATTTTGTCCTCCTTACCAATTGAAGAAAAGGTAGGATGTACGTTAATCAAACTAGTAGCCCCTCTAAAATTGCAATCCCAACTTCCATTAAGAATTATCAGGTTAACTCTTGCTTGAATGGGAATTCTGATTAACAAATGATTAAAATCATTCTTGTTGATTAATGGACTCAACCCACTCTAATTATCAAACCAAAACTACATTGATTATCCATTTTTGATTATTTTATTCATCAGTTGGTATATACGATGTCTTAATCTCAACATTTGCTTAGAACTTCAAGAGTTTTTTATGGTTTGATCCAACCAAAGCTCTTTTCCTTCATGTAGTACTCATTAATCCACTTAAACCATAAGGTCTCTTTATCTTTAAATATCCTCCATATCCTCTTTATGAGCATTACTTTTTACATAAACATAAGTGGTGTAATCCCCAAACCCCCTTCCTTGAAGAGACACAATTCATCCCATTTCACCTTAGCCCCTTTGGAGTTTCCAATTTTCCTAGCCCATAGAAACTGCTTGATATACTTCTCAATCTCCTTTATAATCTTCTTTGGTAGCACCAAATGAGCACTCCAATGCATGCTAACGTTCCTCAATACTGTGGATATCAACTGTAATCTTCGAACAAAAGATAAACACTTATTTTGCTAAGCATTTATCTTAGTTTTGTACATTGCAACTAAAGGCAAGCAATCCTCATATTTTGGTTTGTTTATGGTAATTAGGATACTTAGAAATCTAAATGGAGGAATGTGAATATGAAGTTTTGTCGATATGCTTAACTCCTCTGCATTCTACATATCTAAAGAAACATACATACAGCTTTTTAGAAAATTAATATTCAAACTTGACACTTGCTGAACTCTTCTAGAATCCTCATCATTATATTTAGGGAATACATATCAGTTCCACACACCAAAAGTAAATCATCCGCAAAAGCTAAATGTTTTAGCTTTAACACTTCACATTTATGATGAAATTTGAATCTTGGATTCCTAATGATGAAGGCTGCCAACATTTTGGAGAGAATCTCCATGGCAAATGAGAATAGATAGGGGAACAGAGGATCCCTTTGTCTAATAACTTTAAACTTCTTGAAGAATTTAGTAGGTCTTCCATTAATAAGCAAGATGAAATTTGTCGAAGAAATGCACTCTTTTTTCCATCCACAAAAAAATATGGGACGCCAAAAGCTTGAAGATAATCAATGATGATTTTCCATTTAATAGTATCAAAAGCTTTTTAAAAAATCAATCTTGATGTAGCAGCTCTTAATAGAACTCTTGGAAGTGTAATCCCTTATCAACTCTTGAACAAGCAAGATGTTATCCCTGATGCTCCTTACCTAAACAAAAATGCGTTAGGAAATACTGCTAATATACTTAAAGCATTTCTTTAATTTGTTTGTAATTATCTTCGAAATGAGTTTATAAATGGTGTTGCAACAAGATATGGGGCTATAATCTTTCATAGTAATAGGGTTTTGGATTTTTAGGATGAGGCATATGTAGGTTATGTTGATTTCCTTAAGAAGATTGGAAGAGTGAAAAAATTCCTATACTGCTTCCACCACCAAATCACCTATAATGTTCAAAGTCTTGTGAAAGAACTAAGCGTTAAAACTGTCTGGCCTCAGAACTTTAGAAGGATGCAAACTAAATAGGGTGTTTTAAATTTCCAGTAATAAAATTAGACTAATTAGCGCTTTCCTAGCTTTTTAGTCGATTGTCTCGTTAATAACCTAAGAGAGATCACCTGTTCTTCCTGTTTTAAGTGTACCCATCAGCCCCTTAAAGAAGTTCTTTGCAATATTCTCCATCTCAACCTGACTAGTACATAAGTTGCCCCTCTTATCACCATCCCTAAGCCAATTAACTCTAGATTATATTGCAAGATGGAGTTATGAACATTCAGTGCTGAATTATAGTCCCTCAAATAATTTGTCTCTAGATTTTTCCATGTCTCATCATGAGGAGACGTGTAACTCCTCTACTAAATTTCTAACAACTTTGCCTTGACTGCTTAGACTGTTTTTGCAATTTCCAGGTTATTAGTCTTTATGAAATCCTTCAAAGCATGCTTGACCCTTTGTAACTACTTTATTGACTAATAGGCCTTGTACCCATCCACTTTTGAATCCCAACTGCTTCTAGCTAGCTCTTGGGGCATCATTGAATTTATCACCTTACATGCTATTAACCCTATCTATGAGTGATTTGAGCATCTTGGTTCATCGAAATGAGCAAATGAATTGGAAAAGTTATCTAACCAAAACTGGTTTACAATAAATCTATCCAATTTCCTTCTTTAAAAATACTCGACCTTTTTTTTATTGTTCCATGTGTAGATAAAACGTACAAAGTGTAAGTCCTCTCTATTTAATCCCATCGTAATCTCTAAATGTTCCTTCCTTACTTTCCTTAAACGTGATATGTCTTCCTTTATCTCTAAAGGAGAAAATATATAATTGAAGTCCCCCATAATAGCCCAAGGTCCTCCTATCGAAGCTTGGATTACCTTGAGATCCTCCAATAGTTTGGCTCTTTAGAAGGCATGATTAGCGGCGTAGATAACTGAAATTTCAACGTTGCTAAAAATATCCTAGATTTTGCATTTAATATGAATAATTTGGTCTGACACGAAACCCGCACAAATGTTAACTCTCTCTATGTTATACACTATAATGATTCTATCATTGTGATGAAAAGAATGATTGGTAATCATTTTCCATTTGCCACCCAAAAAAGTAAGAGATGCTTGTAGCTGTGGAATTTTTATTTTAGTTTCCAAATGACCCAACACTGCTAGTTTTTTTTCCAAAAATGTATCATTGCTGACTTGTTATTTAAGACTTATATTCCAAACTAAGAAATTCATTTTGTCAAGTGGGAGTTTGAAGTAATATTCAAAAGAATTAATTTTCAATCTAAACCTTTTTTTATTAGAAATTATTATCTATTCACTTTCATCTTTTAAACCCAACTATTTCTTTAATAACTCTAAAAACTAGCTCCCAGTGTCTATTGTTTTAGTATGAAACATAACATATACCACAAGAACATTTGATTATTAGTGTCTCTTTTAATTGCTGTCAATATCTCTCCTTCAATAATATCTTTTAAAAAAGAAACAATCTAGTCCTAACAACCTTCTATAACTAGGTAAAATCCCCTTCTTGTAACATTCAAAACATACATATATACCATTAAATAATTTTTGGAATTTATCTTCAATTGATGGCCTTTTAACGACCAGTTTAACTATACTTCTAGGATTTGACCTTAATAGTTGTTCCTTGTAATCCAATAGCTTGTCATATTTTGCTTTTACACCTCCCTGTATTTCCTTTATCACAAAATTTTGTGCCCTACAATAGATAATATACCTTACATCAACTTTGAAATCTTTCTTAACAAATTCCTCAAGTCTATTATGTTCAATGCGGTGAATCTTGTGAGGTCATTAAAGTAATTCTTAGCAAGTCATTTTTTATCCACCTTTTATTATGAAAGTAATATTTCATGTGTGCTTTACCTCTTACTTACAAATATACATTAGTAGTAAGTTCACAATACAACAATGCCTAAATAATGAGGATAATAACTAGAAAAATTAAAAATAATTACCCAAAAACTATTTAGGTCTCTCATAAAGTTGGCATAATTGTATCTTTTGTATTACCTACTAACACATTTAGCTCTTAAAAATTCTTTGGTGTTCCTAGTAAGAATAAACTCGCTTTTTATCAATATTAAGCTTGTGAAATGCTTTCTTGATATGGTTAAAATCGTCAAATAGCGTACCAAGCTCAATCTCTTTTTTTTTCTTATAAGGATCGAATCTAGGAAATTTTGATTTTTGTCCTAACTTCTCATCGATACTTGAACCACCTTACTCTTCAAAACTATAATTGGTTTTTCACTCAAAATAGTTTGATATATTTTCATTTTTAACATTAACCCCATCACTTTCTTCTCCATCATCAACTCTAATTGTTTCTTTATCTTTCCCTTTTTTATATGTATTTCACACATTACTCTATATTAATTTTCTTCAATTGTCACTTTTTAAAAGAAATAACCCAAGTTCATATACATTACTATCTCTTTATCATCCAAACTCGATTGAAACTTCTCCCTAATCCTTACATCAATAAGTACATTCTCTTCTTATTTAACTGGATCAATTGGACTGCCACTTATAGATACAACTTCTTTTGTATAATCCTTTGCATCTTTATTTGTATATTGTATGATGGTGGATTGAATGGCACTAATATATAGGGACATTATTAGTAATCCTAATAATGCCCTCAACATCAACATCCTTAAATCATTCAATACTAACTTCAACATCTATGTTTTAGTTTAAATGTAAAAATTGGATCTATAATCAATATAAATCTCTATCACTTTTTGTTCTATAATAAGCTTGCATATTTCTATTTTTCAATCATCAGACTCAGTTACCTTTATCAAAATATTTTTTAGACTACCACTTTTCACCCTATATAAGAACTTATTTGCTTTTGTAACATCTTTCACGAGCATTCTCTTAGAATCCTAATAATAAAACCTATTGATTTTAATGCCTCAACTTTCAAGATCTCCACCAACTTATTCCACATCGTCCCTATAGACAAACTTTCCACTATAAAACATTGTTATTTTCCTATCCTAACCATCCATCTTTGGATACTATATACAAATATCAATGTTACATTAAGCGTAAAGGCATTGGAGAAAAGACAAAGTAGTTTTAAATTAGAAAATTCATAGAAATTTATATCATTAACCAATTTTGTTGACATAAATATACAATTTTTTTGTTAAATTATTAATGTATATGAAGATTAAAATTAAATAAGCAAGAAATAAAAGCCCTATTTGTATCATTAATGTGTACACATTCAAAAACTTCATTAGTGATATAGAAACCTAATTAGTTATTACTTCCCTTCTAACTATTAGTAGTAAACACATTATATGTGTAGGAATATAGGGAAAACATGTTGATGAAAGAGAGAATAACTTATAAACAATATATTTTGTCTATACTTAACAAATATGTTCAATATCCCCTCCTTATTTAAAAAAAATACTTTTCCCATTTCCTCATAAAAGGAAATATGCATTTAATCATGACTCGACCCAATTTGATAACCAAATTTTTTTTTTCTTTTTCAAGTAGTATAAAAATTGTTCTATGCTTAGAAGATGATGCCCTTTCTTAGCTTAGGCAAGATAGATATCATGAATATGCAATTATAATATATAGGTTATATGGTGACAAATTCTTTTATTCCAATATTAGCCCATCCATAAGCCAAAAGATATATTGAAAAAAATCATTATGTATTGACCTTAGTGAGTTCATTGGAACATGCGACTATCACTAGATTCCTTTATGGTTCTTTAATACAACTAGTAAATGAAAGAAACACAACTTGCCTTACTAAGGTAAACATAATTGTAATAATGTAAGTGAATGACTTAAACATTTCATAATAGCATATTTTAGGTTTACAAAATATTCTAGAATATATATTGTATTTTTCTTATATACAATTGAATTTTAGGTCTAAAATGGTTAAAAATTAAGCAAACTTTCTCGTTTGGAATAAAAACTCTTAGTGCAAAGTAGAAAGATTTACAATCCAGGTAATCATGTATTGCTAGTTTTATAAACCCATCACTAACATAATCCAATATCACCTTTAATAAATGGAAGGATAAAAAAGAGAAGTTAGACAAATTAGGATTTTTAGAAAGTACCTTTGATCTCATTATATTTACACTTCCTACATAAAGGAGAGATGTATAGGTTTGCCTTACCTTGTGAATAACTAATAGAGACAAAATTGCGTGTTGGTGTACCTTCATAAAATATGAGAAAGTGAATTGTTCCTCAATAGAGGTGCATTTTAATTCAATAAAGAGTGACGAAGAAAAGAAATAAGGATTGTTTGTGAAGAGGAACAGTAACACAAAGTGATTGAAAGTGATGAAAGAGAGAAATTAGCATTATTTATAAAGAAGGACATCAATACAATGCAATATGGAGTTATCATATAGGTTATATGGGTTAAGTTTAACCCAAAAAAGCCATATAGGTTGTCTAGGTATCCATAGAAGTATGTCCTATTAGTTACATCAACAAATTAAAAAGATAGTGTTTTAACTTAAATAGTACCAATTTTGAAAGTTTTAAGATTAAACTGAAAATTTTTAAAGATTGGGTACTATATTAAAAAAACTTAAAAAGTTTAGGCACTTACAATTTGTTATCCCAAAAAATTTATGCAATAACCTACTTAAACATGTTTAATTTTTGAGCATTTGTGTTTAGATGGAGGGTGCATGCAATTTTCTAAGTGGATGACACCACTTATGTGTCCTAGAATTATCCAAATAATTATTAAATTGTTAAGGAAGAACACAATATATGAAGAACAAGTAAGAAAATATAAGAGAATAGTGTACTACCTTATTGGGTTAGTCAATATAAGCTTGTTTGTGAATGAAATGTTGTCAAGGTTATTGCTTGATGGAAAGAAGTGGTGGTTTTGATGTGAAGAAGAGATGGATTTTAAGAGGAAGATAGTGATTTTGGAAAGTTACTTGTGCATTGTCCATTAAAATAAATAAGGTATTTATGCGATGTCTAATAGAATAAATGGACCATAATTGCTTCCCCTTTTATTTGTATCATGTATGCTAGTAAATTATATATATTTTTCTTTAGTAATGTCCATATTTGTCTCTTTAATTATCTAAATTGCTAATTGTTTTTGCATTTAAATGACTTATTTTAGGATTATAAGGATAGGGTTTATTTACAAGATTATAAGGATATAAGTGAAATATTGCTTAAGAGAGTGATTTTACACCATACAATAAGAGGAAGAAGTATATTTGGTTAAATACGGTCTCAGACATAAGCGTGTTATAGCTCATGTCCCTAATTGGACATCGAAAGTTAGCTAAAAATTTGAACACGGTCTCACGTATGAATGTGTGCTAGCTCGTGTTGGTGTATGGAACCAGAATTTAAGAAATTAACTTAAAACATGGTGTTTCAAAACCCGTATTCTTGCTAGATAAAGAAATTAACATTCTAGTATTAAACATGATGTCAAACACGAGTGCATATATTAACAGAAGTTTTACCTTTTAGGATTAAATTAACCAATAATGTTTGTGCATACGTATGGAGATAAAAATAATGATTTAAATAACTGAAATATATTGATAATTATAAAGGATTAGTGTATTGCTTAGGGTTAGAATCCTAAATCAAACATTGCATATACATGCATAACAATAGCATTCATACACGAATTGTATTTTGGTACACATTACAAAGATAGTATATGCACTCAATTGACTAATTCCGGGGTACGAAAGATTTTAAATCAGTATGATGTGATTGCAAGATTGTGTGTTATTTAAGTCTAGAATTTTGTTTTTGGACGGATTAAAATTAGCAAATTGGGAATTTTTTGTTACAATTGGGTGATTGATGGAGTGTTATATGCATCTAGTCTAGGAAAAATGTTAAATCGTAAACCAATTGATATATGAAAATTTAGGTTGGTTAGGCCTATGAAATGGTAACACGTGGCACTGGAAATAAGTGATAAATGGCTAGCTAATTGGGTGACAAATGGCTAGAATAAATGAGTGAAAAATGGTGGTATAGTTGAGTGATAAATGGACCAAACATTAAGTGACAATTGGTAGTTGAAGGATGAGACATATGGCTTGGATCTTAGTATGACAGGTGTCATGGCAAGTATCCATATTCTCTCCACACACCTACACCCACGATTTTTCCCACACTTGAAAGACTATTTTGCTTTTGTTCTTGTTACATTTACCCTCTCTATCTCCCTCACCACCGACTCACACACACATAACCCTAGCACTTTGAGTTTTGCCCAAAATCTTACTCCTAGCCACTCTATAATCTAGTTGTCTTCATCTTGTTCTTGGAATATACCTTGTCCTTGCTTACTTGAAGGGATAGTTAGCTTGAAGATTGAGGATGTTTTGAGCTAAAAAAGTAATATGTTGTTCTTTATGGCTTACTTTGATAGTAAGATTTTGGTGATTGTTTAAGGATGGATTAGTTGTGATAATGGCTGCTAAAATATGTTAGCTGTAGAGTTTCCACTGAATAGGCATCAGTATTTTAGTCATATATTGATCTCTAGTTATACAAATGGGATGATTTTTAATTCAAATTAAACTAGAGACATATGGCTACAATGTTTATGAAGGAATCAAATTTGAATTTTTTCTTTAAGGGTTTCGAAATTTAGCTTGTATTTGAGTTCTAGAACAGGTTGTAGCACTACCCTTGACTGAAATCGTGTCCTATTTTAATCGAATAACCTGTGTTGATTTAGTTAGAATAAAACAAATCTTTCTTTAAAAAAGTTGTAGCTTATTCTCTTATCTTCCTATTGGTATAAAGTTTGTAATTTTTAGATATCAGAATTGAGAGACATGAGTTTTACAAGTTGGAGTGCACTAATTCTCCAATCATGCACTAGCCAAAATTTTGAACGTGCACAATCTGTGGTTTTTGAGCATAACTCATAGAAGCATGAACCAAATTGAATTCTTTTTGTTTCGTATGAAACTTAAGACATATAGGAACATTTGTTTAGAAGAAGTTGTTGCTAAATACCTCATTTTCTAGGTCATAATTATCATACAAAACTGAACTAAAAATAGAGTTGGAAAAACTGGAAAATGAGAATCCCTAACGAAGGCAGAAAGTTTCTGCCAACAAATCCCATGTCCATGGGAAATTGTCCACGATCGTGGGAATTGGTTAAATATCAAATATGCTTCTGTTAGGTATGGTTTGGAACAACAAATGGTTAAGTACTTGTCTATGATCCTTTAGGGCTTGAATGAAGCTTGAATTGAACCAAGAATGGTGCTTGAATAAGTAAATAAATGAGTGATATGTTTAGGATGTTGATTGAGGATATAAATTTAAAAATGAATTGTTATACTTTAGATGTTCAAATATGGAAAATTGGTAATGATATAAGAATGAAAGGGGTCCTATGATGGCTAAAGTGATTCAAAAAGATGAATGTTGTGTATTAAGTAAAGATGATTGATATAATGGATGTAGGTGATCTTTAATGCTTGAATAACTTTAGTGAATGATAGAACGATGAACTTAGAACAATTGAGGTGTAAAGCTAAGTTCAATTTAGACATATTTGAGTTATGAAATGTGAATGATCTTAAGATGTGAATTTGGGAAATATATCCGAAATTGTCATTGAACATACATCATACATAACACATACATATGTGCATAAGTGAGTACTTTTACGATAGGTGCAAAGAAATAATGTGTAAATGTGTGATTTTCTATTATAGGGGAGCAAATAGATCGAGCATATCCAGACATTGCCGGGACATCTAGGCAATAAACTATCTAGAGTAAACTGTGAGTTAACCTAGATGTGTCAACTCAATGATATGTGTTTTTTCTGTTTGAATTATATGTGTAGTGAATTGACTTAGATGTATCTCACTATGCTTGAATTACGCTTGTTTAATTTTGACATAATAAATTGTTACTGGTTTGATTGCGATAATTCCAGAAATTAATTTTCCGAGGAGATCATTATTAGGGATTGTATTGGAAGTGCTCATTGTATGTGAATTTGACTGAATAAGTGTGATTTGACAATATTTGTTTAATGCCTGACTTAGATCCGATGAATTGTGAAAATTGAATGTGCTTATTGACTGAAAGCGATTGATGATATTATTATGTGAACTATGTTACTCTATTACTTGATGCATGTTCACATAAAGGAGTTATGACCGGAGTAGCCAACGTGAAAAGAGCTTTAAGCTCAGTTATGCGCATCAGAGCCTCAGGCTCAATGATTAATGAGCCTGGTATGCATGACGGATACGGGACAGTACTGAAAGAGCTCGGTATCCACAACGAACACGG
>JAOTAY010000006.1:6714280-6728461 GCA_025629805.1 Erythroxylum baracoense
CTTAGAACAATTGAGGTAGAATGATGAACTTAGAACAACTAAGGTGTAAAGCTAAGTTCATTTCAGACATATTTGAGTTATGAAATGTGAATGATCTTTAGATGTGAATTTAGGAAATATATCCGGAATTGTCATTGAATATACATCATACATAACACATACATATATGCATAAGTGAGTACTTTTGTGATTGGTGCAAAGAAGTAATGTGTAAATATGCAATTGCCTATTATAGGGGAGCAAATAGATCGAGCATATCCAGATGTTATCTGAACATCTAGGCAATAAACTATCTGGAGTAAACCGTGAGTTAACCTAGATGTGTCAACTCAATTATATGTGTTTTTTTCTGTTTGAATGATATGTGTAGTGAATTGACTTAGATGTATCTCACTATGCTTGAATTGCTCTTGTTTAATTTTGACATAATGAATTGTTACTGGTTTGATTATCATATTATTGATTCTGGACAATTGACTATCCGAGGAGACCATTATTCAGGACTGTATTGGAAGTGCTCATTATATGTGAATTTGACTGACTAAGTGTTATTTGATATTATTATTGAGTGTCAGACCAAGGTCCAATGATAAATGTGAATGTAAATGTGTATGGAATAAGTGATGCTCAACTGAATGTGAATGCTCAACTATTTTTTGAATGCCGGACTTAGATCCGATGAACTGTGAAAATTGAATGTTCTTATTGACTAAAAGTGATTGATGATATATTATATGAACTATGATACTCCATTATATGATGCATGTTCACATAAAAGGAGTTGTGACCGGAGTAGCCAACATGAAAAGAGCTTTAAGCTCAGTATGCGCATCAGAGCCTCAGGCTCGACGATTAATGAGCCTAGTATCCATAACGGATACGGATAGTACTGAAAAGAGCCCAGTATCCATAACGAATAGGGGACAGTGAAATAGGCACTCGGTTACAACAAAGTTAAATGGAATGAGTCTCATTTGCTTTTGTATTTGTATCTTTAAATGTGTTCATGAAATTGATTGCAAATGAATGATGAACTGTGTTGTGTTGATATTGAGAAATGCTTATAACTTTGATAGAAAGAATTGTGATAAATGAATGCTATGTTCTAAAATGATTGTATGATATTCTTGCATTCAGAAGATACTTCTAGAATGACTTAACAAGTGATTGTATTTTTAAATGCTTCTTTTATAATGATGCAATTTGTGGAATATGAATTATAGCTCTGAATGAAGCGTTACTTTGATTGAGCTGAATGTTATTCATTGATGTATATGTACTCTGTTTTGAGTGAACACATCGATGATGGTTCACTCACTGAGTTAGCAAAACTCATTAAAATTGCAATGTTGATTTTCAGGTACTAGGAGGAGACCTTGCTAGTAGAGGAAGCTAACTGAAGTTTAGTACTGTCCATTTAGGATCAAGATATGGCTCAAAGGTCTGGTCAGCTATCAGCTGGGGATTTTAAATAGAGTACTTTGTATAGTTTTAATTTTATGTAGAATTTTTTGTTTAAAACAGTGTGATCACAGATGGTTTCTGTAATGTGAATATATGAACGGTTTGTAATGAAATAACAGTGTAAAACATGTTTTGTTAATGAAATGAGATAAGTTGTTTTGTTTTATGATTACTTCTAATGTATATGATTTCATAGTAAGTGAATGTGACTGCTCTAACACATCATTCTCGTAGGGTATGTGCTCAGATATTCTCAAGAATTTCGGGCATATGTCTTATGGTAGTGGTATGTTACACTTAGCATTATTCTATCAATATTAAAATATTTGAATACTAGTTAGATAATGACCAAAAAGCATAATCATATTAACCAACAGTCTAAAGTCTATAAGCCCATTAACCACTAACATTGGTATTAACATAAAAGAATCATTAATTATTCAATATTTGTATTAAGATGATTCAGTAACTATAAACTGTTGATTGCACACTAGAAGTTACTCGTGCTCTTTTGGCTTTTTCTTCATATATATCTCTTTAGCAACTCTCATCTCTTGCAATCCTAAAGGGTTGATATATTCCTTCTTCTTAAAATTGCTTCAATTTTAATACTTAACTCAATTTTATTGATAATATTCCTTCTTCTTAAAATTGCTTCAATTTTAATACTTAACTCACTTTTATTAGTACTTTATAAAAAGGAAAGAGGTTACATGGCACAACCTCAACAACCTTCTTTGTAACTCTTCCATAAGAGCAACTTCGTTTCCTTTATTCACTTCAACAATGACAACTTTGGTTGGGATCTCCTACAAGAATTAATATATGAGTAATGAACTAAAAAAATTAATGTACAATTGAATATGGTGAAGAACTTACATTTTAAACAGGCAATATACACTTTATTATTATAACCTCCATCGTCTATATCAAGAATTGAATGTTTTTCTAGTTTGCTTCTTTTTATTGATAATTCAACTCTTCACTTCTCGCTTTTGATTCTCATGTTCAATTTGGATCCTTCTAAGATTATTAACATAAGACTAATGAATTTTTTATTTTGTCTCTTTTAACTTCGCATCCTCTAACAAATACCCCACTGATACTCCACAACCTTCTTTAAAAACATATACTCCTCATCTTCTTCACCTACCGCTTCTAATTCCTTAGACCAATTATAAGCATCACCTTCTTCATCACCATTATATTTTGAAGTTTCACCAACCACGTCTTTAGTTGCTTTTTGAGAACTGTTACCCTTAAAGGCTTGACTAGTTGGAACATTATGAGTTGGTTGTCACTCGCTTATAACAACACCTACGACACTTGAAAATGGCTCACTTCCTCGTCAACTTTAACTTTTTCAATAAAGACAAACTTACTTTTATCCAAATGAGAAATATAAACCCTCATCTATTTAAGACCCTTCATTTTAACCTTGCAACTAATCAATTAACATAGCATTTCTAAGGTAGTATTGTAAAACTTTTCTAATATTCTTTGGTAAGATCAAATTGGAGATGGAGTTTGATACCTTTAATATTAAAGATAAAACAAAGCAGGAAGGTAGTTAAACCAATTATCCGTAAATCCTGACAGCTGGTCACTATAAATTTGAAGAATATCAATATTATATAATATTCTCCACTTTCAAACCAACATTATGAGCTTCGTACTGTATCGGCCTGTACCAACCGGAAGGTACTATATCACCTGAAAAACGTAACGAAATTATGTTTAAAGATACCGAAAGTTATTACCAGTCGATGCCAAAGATTTCACATGATATCGACTGGTACAAAAAACTTTGAAAAACAGAGGAATTATTTAGCAAATTTTTAAAATTTTTATAAAATTTCCTCCCGCCTCCTGCCTCCCGCCTCACCCACCCCCTTTTCTAATTTTTTTAATTAGTTATTTACTTATTTAATTCAACTTTTATTTTAATTTTTTAATTTATATTTTTAAAATAAAATAAATATTTTGGTTAGTAATAATAATTATTCATTAAATAAAACTTAAAATTAAATTATTTTAATTTAAATTTATTTTAATTTTTATATAATATTTATTAATAAATTATTAATAAAAAAATTTATTTTTAAAAACAAATAATTTAAAAATTATTATTTATAAACTAATATTTATTTTTAGATATATTTTAATTATTAAATTAAATTTTATTGGAAATTTATATTTTTAAAAAATATTTTTATATTTAATTATTTTTATTAATAATTATTAATTTAATTTCATAAATTTAATTGTAAATTAAATTAAGTTATTAATAATTAATTTTAATTAATTAAATATAATATTAAATTAAATTAAATTGTTTAAATTATTATTAATAATAAATTTATTAAATAATATATATTTAACTGATAGTAAATTAAATAATATATGTTTTCGTTTCAGATTTCAATTCTAGTTGATTATTTTCTCATTATGAACTCTTGTTGTAAATCGTAATAGGATCTTTATTATTTTTTTATTTGATGTAATTATTATTTATTATATGATGAAATTGTACCTTGTATTGTTCTTAATTTTATGCTTGAATGATGATTAAATAATCTTTTTTTGCATATTAATTGTAGTTATTATTTATATGCGAAATATGTAAAAATTAATGTTAATAAAAATAAATAAATTGTTTTATTTTAAATTTTTATTATTATAATTTTTAGAGACATGGTTGATATAAAATTATAAAATATACAATATGATATACTAATAGACTATTTTATAATTTTAAAAAATTCAATAACTATTTCATAAATTTAAAAAAATACTCAAAACGGTATCTGGTATTAACCGGTATCCGTACAATATCGTACTAGAATTCTATTTGGTACCAATGTCGGTACGGTGTTCATAATATTGCTTCAAATAAAGAGAGAAAGAATAAACAAAGAAAAATGAAAAAGAAAATGACCTATAAATTGAACAATAAAAATTATATAAAATCGACAATACTTATGTGTTTTGGGGAAACGAAAAATCTCAAATACAATAATTAATCAAAAAAAACTCATAGATAATAACTGATCAACTAATTAAAAAATTAGATTCACGCCACCGGGATTTTTAAAATACGACAATTATCAATGAAATTCAAGCCAAAATTTTGGATTTAAAAAATATCACCGTCCAAATTCACGTTAAATCTTGTGATCAAAAAGAAAAAATATCATTGTTGTGGTGAAAGTGAAGGACAATGATAACACTAAGAAAAAAACAAACAGATAAAAGGGTATTATTGATTTTAGTTTTTAGATTTAAGCTTTTTAATTTTCTTAAATAATACCTATGATTAATTTAAATATTTTAGGTTTTAATTTCGTTCATGTGTCTAAATGGATTCAACATAAATTAATTTATCCACCCATATTTTATTTTGAGTATGCCACGTCGATTTTAGAGATTGGAAAAAATACTTAATTAGATCGATATATTAAGATAAAGAACTACAATAAGAATATTTTTAGGTAGAAAAAGGTTAAGACTTAAGAGGAACAACGTAATAATTTTCCTTACGATTTTCTGCTCAGTCATTGAGAGGTAACATAGTTTTACTTGTATGTTCTCGATTATTGTGGAGATCCAGTCAACGGTGCCACAGAAGCATCTAGTACGTGGAAAGAAACGCTAGTTGTCCAACCTTTCGTACAAGAGAGCCTCTCGGTGACCTATGATTCCCTGATTAGCAGTGTTCTCAAACAGAACACAGTGAAGGGAGCTCCTACTCAAGCATAAAACTTATCTTTTACCTATCGTAGATAAAAGTCATCAACCTAAGCATCAACTGTAAGATCGCAGAGACTCAAAAACAAGGTAACGTAGCAACGCCCGTGACTACTGGTGGAAGACCTCTGGTAAAACTGAACCTGGGTTTTGTGTCATGCAACATCTAATTACAAAGCAAAAGCTCTTACAAAAATGTTCATCAAGGAAAAACACTTTCAAAATCTGAGGAAAAAGGGTTACCAGTTGTCATATAGAAGCAACAAATGGTATGAACCGCAAGCTACATCTTGACTGCCACACGCTCTGCTGAACTTTTCTTCACAGCTCCTCTCAAGCACAACTCATTTAATAACTCCAATGCCTCCTTAGCTAAGCCTTCATAAGCTAGGCCTTCAATCAGAATGGTATAAGAAATTTCAGTGGGTTTACATCCCCTAGATACCATATAAGCCAAGAAGTCAATTGCACGATCAGTCTGCCGAGTTTTACAAAGTCCGGACATGACAGAGTTATAGGTCATGGCATTGGGTTTGACTCCAATTTCTTCCAAATCATGGAAAAGCTTAATTGCATCCTCAACTTTTCCTTCTCTGCTAAGCCCAGCAATAAGTGAAGAATAGGTAATTATATCAGGTTTTAGCCCCTTTCCTCGCATTTCACCAAGCAATTTTACAGCCTGACCAGTTTTTCCCACCCTTGACAGCCCATCAATCACTGTATTATAAGTGATCAAAACAGGCGAGCATCCCTTGCTACTGAGTTGATTAAGTATCTCAACCGCAGCTTCAACCTTACCATCTTTGCACAATGCTGTGAGCATTGTGTTGTATGTTACAATATCAGGATAACAACCCCTGGAGATCATTAACTCTAAGTACTCGACTGCCCTTTCCATCTTTTTTTCTTTGCAGAACCCGTGAAGCACTGGATTGTAACTTAAGGAATTTGGAGTGCAACCATGCTGAGGCATCTTCTCTAGGATGTCAATTGCTCGACCTAATAAACCTTTGCGGCAAAGGAAATTTATCAAGATGTTGAAAGTAACTACACTTGGAGAACAGCCTTTCTGAACCATATCAACCAACAGCTTCTCAGCATCCATCCATCTCCCAGTGCTACACATGCTACGTAAAATAATATTGTGAGTAATCACATTAGGCTGGCATCCATAAGATGGCATACTATTGAGGAACTTTATTGCTTCATCTAGCCTCCCTTCTTTGCACATCCCATTGACAAGAACATTATATGTAACCACGTCCGGTTTGCATCCCCTAGTCCGCATCTCATCCAAGAGCTTCATGGCATGCCCGACCCCACTTTCACTGCAAGTTGCTTCAATAAGTATGGTATATGTAATCACATCCGGATAACAGTCCTTTGCTAACTGCCTATCGAGAACTTCCAATGCTTGGTTCAACTTGCCACAATCGCACAAGCTACGCAAGATTGTATTATAGGTAACAACATCTGGAGCAACACTCATCCGTTCCAGAACATTCAAAGCATTATCTATCTCCCCTGCCTTACAATAACCACTAATCAATACGTTATAAGTAATAACATCTGGAACAGCTCCAGAATCTTCAATTATCTCCATAACTCGGGTTGCTCTCCTGGTCTTTCCTATCTTGCAAAACCCACGAATGAGACTTGTGCAAGCAATTATGTCAGGAGTATCCCCTTGATAAACCATGCTCTCAAGAAACCTAAAACCTTCTTCTAAATCCCCATTTCTAACCAGTTTACGAAGACGATTATTGCTTTCAGCTTCCTCAAAATTCTGCAAATTTTGCACAGGCAGTGGTGATATATATTCATTTAGCGGATTCCCATTTTCCAACTCACCAAGATTTTGCAGAATCGCGTTGGTACGAGAATATTGGACTTCAGAAACCGCAAAAACCCCATTCCTTCTTAACTTTCTCGCCCCTGTATAGACTTTATTTCTTGAACCGACCTTACCTCTAACTCTAACCCCAGCTTTAACATAACTACAACTTCCACAATTTTCTCTATGAAGGAGTTGAAATGAGTAAAACCCATCATGGGTATTATGTGAATGTACAATCAAATCCATTGCCTTGACTACTTATACGCACGAAAAAGCAAAGCTCACAGTCTCGTGGTCGAAAGACAGGATACTAAGAAATTAAGACGCGCTAAGGTTTAAACACACCTGGTCTGCAAAACAGATAGATGCAGAAGACGAAAGTTGCTGCTCTCAAAGAAGCAGCGATTATAACCTACAGATATAAAGTGAAAGCAGATAAACCTCACCCTGAGAGCATTCCTCGAGAGCAGAGAGGCTTTCCCTGTGCTGGTTGGCTGTTTATCTGGTGTGCGTCTAATATGTCTTGGCCTGGGTAATCTAACGGTGAAGTGAATGATGGCAACTTGGGGTAGGATATTTTTCGTAGAAACGCGATTCAGCCCAAGGTCGGAACTTGGATTACTTTTGATGGGCTTCCAGAATCTACTGAACAGTACTGTGGTACCTTACTTGATTTGGATCAGTCAGAGTAACCCAACCAACTGTAGACAGACCATCCTAAAGACATCTTCTGGAAATTTTATGTGCAATGTTTATGAATGTTACTTTATATCTATGGAACAAAATTTTAGATTATGTAAGAACTCTTGTCTAAGATTAAAATTAGTTAACTATTTAATAATTAGAACCTCTTGGCTTTTTTGCGGTTAAATCAAAAAAAAGGCGCAAGCGTTAAAATAGAATAAAAATATAAAATCAGTCAAAATAGCCCCATAGTGTAGAAGAATGAGTCCAATATTCCCATAGAAGTCGACATCCAGACGAATAGCAAGACCTTCGGGTGGTTATTTCCCAAATAAAAATTATGTTTATGATTCTATTATGTTTTAAACGAACTCTTTTCTGGTGAAGTGATAATTTTTCTGAGTTAAATTGGTAAATTTGATTGCGTATTAATTCGCTTATAATATGGTTTAGCAACTTTTTATGCATCTTAGGATTGAACTTTAATGTGTTAAATGGTCGTCAATTCAACTAGATTAATGCTATGTACACTTCTAAGTTTCTCTGAAGGAGTGGTTGGTTCGCATGAAAGAATAGTAATAGAAATGGGAATGAATATAGTGAGGAATGAGAATGAATATTATCATTATAATTATGATGGTTGGTTAAGAGGAAAGAATAATTACCATTATCATTGACAGTGATTGATTTGTTAAAAATATTGAAAAATAAAATTTTATTATATTTTAATTAATTATACTGTGATTAATTAATTACAATATGTTGATCAATTAAAATATTTTAATTAATTATATTGTAGATAATTAATTAATTAATTATATTTTAATTAATTATTTATTTGCAATATTTTAATTAATGAATGAATTATATTTTAATTAATTATATTATAGATAATTAATGAATAATTATATTTTAATTACTTATATTGTAACTAATTTAATTAGTTAGTTAATAACATTATTTTAATTTATTATATTGTAATTTATTATATTATAATTAATTAATTAATTAATTAATTATAATATTTTAATTAATGAATGAATTATATTTTAATTAATTATATCATAGTTAATTAATTAATTATAATATTTTAATTAATGAATGAATTATATTTTAATTAATTATATCATAGTTAATTAATTATTAATAATATTTTAATTAATTAATAATTATATTTTAATTAGTTATATCTTAATTAATTATAACAAGCACACCCTTACATAACAATAATACTCATTCTTTTAGATTAGAAGAGAAATAGGGTATTACTTAAAAATGAGTAATTAAAATAATGACTCTATAATCATAATTTTTTACTAAATTTAATCTTTCATTTCATTTCTATTCTTTTTTTTTTCATACCTATTAAGCAAGCCAATCATGAGAAAAGTCTAAAGGAAAATCTCAAACTACTTCCAGAGGAAAGTCAGTATATTTCTTCCAAGTACGGCTTCAATAACCAAGAACTCTCCAGCTCATTCCTAACAGGATCTTTCATCTTTCCAAATTGAATCAGATCTTTATTTTGTTATTTGTTTGTGTTGGTTGCTTATTCGACATTACGATTATAAATTTGGCCATGGGGAAAAACACTAAACAGGTACGTAGAGTGTAGCCATCGTGCATCGATCCGTTACGTAACTTCCTGCAGGGATGACAACTGAAAAGATGTGTCGCACTATTGCTGACAGATATCTTGAGTGGTGAGTGATGCCAGTGAAACATCAATGTCGTTGTTAAGACCTTTCTGTACAAAAACAGATAGTTTAAAGCATTAATTAAAAACTCAAGACCTAACCCTCGTAATTTTGCTCAATCAGAGACCGACGTCGTCTATGCTCCTTTCAATAAAAACAAAGGAAAAGAGTTTGCTCTTCTAACGAGGCGACCGACCTGACCCAACTTGCAAATTTTTTATTCTTGATTGTTCACGGTAGAATGTTGGGAAGTAATGAGTCGCATCACTTCTATTTATGAGGATTTAACGGAAAGTTACTGAATGATTGAAACGTGAAGATATTTTCAGGAGAAAAGAAGACTTGAACTTCAAAATTTTTGTGAGGATGCAAACTTTTGTCACATCGTCTTCGTTTCAATTTGTTGCCCACACCCCGCAGATATTTACTTTTATCTTCTGATACCGGTACTAGCTAGGATACAACCTTTCTTATTGTTTTTGATACAATACCTTATCAGTATATTCGCCTATGGTGTTCACAGAATTAATGCCCACAACGAACGAGTATAGATAACCAAATAAACAGTTGCTTACTCTTACTGTCAATTGGAGTAAAACTGGATGAAACGATGAGAAGAAAAATGTTTTAGTGCATATAAAATTTTCAATTCGTATGCATTATTATAAAGTTTATCGGTTTATTCATTTGTCTCCATAGCACTCAAATGACCAAAAATTTTCAGGATTCAGTTAATCTCATCACACCGTCAGCTACTTAAGTATCCTTACAAATTACAAAATCAATAGAATGAGAAGGTCTTTTCTTTTGCATATAGCAATTTTATCAAATAATAATAAGATTGTTGTAGAATGTATGTAATATAAATAGAGATAAACCGGATAGTAATATAAATAATCAATATAAAAATAAATCAAATCATTAAATATAATTTTTTATGATGTAGAATAATTCAATTATGAGTTTTTGATAATTGTATGAACTCATAGATTTATGTTATCCTTTTAAACTCTTACGATTGTTTGTTTGGGATTTTATCAGGCTCTTGTGAAGGCATTGAGCACGCAATAGCTCATATTAATCCCACTTTTGAGTCGTCTCCCAATACCATTTGCGGATCACCTTAAAATCACAGTTGTGTGACACGGTTACGTCTCGAACTTTCATGTGACTAATACAAAATCAACAATGTTACGGTACCTCGTTAATCAGAGAAAGTACGACATTGGATATATTATATATAAAGCCCGTGCTAAATATCTCAACACTGGGCCTAAATATCTTGTACTTGCAAGGATTATTTTAATAAAAAGCGATAATAGAAAACGCCGAATACGACCAATGATTCTATGGAGTTCGGATACACGTGCCCTGACAGTAGCATGGGATGCCTCATAATTACCACTGTTCCTTTCACTTTTGCTCATTATTTTATTCACCCAAAGAAATTGGTAGGACTTTGGGCCTACGGCTCCGAGAAGCTTCAAATTAGTAAAATGAGTGGGGAAGGCACAGGCTACGTGTTCTCTCTATATTCGTTGGATGCATAAGCAATTTGGAGATCGATTTTAGGGTCGAAACGTGTCCTCTGGTAGATGGAGGGAGCTAGGCCAGGTAAGCTCAGGAGTCGAAACGTGTCCCTATTCATCCGACGTATTTATGGTTGGCTTGGCGCAGTAGGTTTGCCTAACTCAGCTGGCTACACGAATTTGTCTAACGGCTCAAATACGGCGGCGGCTATAATAAAATTGCCCTTCAAGTCTCCAACGCCCTTTAGCAGCCGCTGTAGCAACGCCATACATCAACGTAGATGGACATCGGAATCGGAAATAAACGCGCTAGTTATCTATTCATTTAACAACAATACTTCTTTAAACGATTATTATTATTAACTTTGGTCAATTATACAATATTTATAAACTCAACACTCAACAAAAATTAGCTAAAGCATTCAAATAAGAAAATGAAGTTCTTGGAAATCTTATGCTATAAGAAAGATAAGGAGATTCGACCAACAATTAGTATGTCTTCTAGTATACATTAACTTTTTAAAAGATAAAGACCGTATTTGACAAATATATAAAAATAAAACTTTTAAAAAGCTGTATTCGAAATAAGATAAATTTTAAACAAAACTTTGGATTTTACAACAAAAATAACATAAACCTAATATGAACAATATAATTGAACATAATTGATGAGAAAAATTATATAAGAAAGTAACTTAACTAATCCATTAACTGACATAGATCCTTATTGCAACCACATTATTAGAATTTCACAATATTTTGAAAATCAGACTGAAAGTTAAATTGATAAGACGAGACATTTAAGATTTAAAAGGTTTAACCGATATTAGAATACCTTAAAACTAACTAAAAATTGAACAAAATTAAAAAAATTTAAATATGATTGAAATATGTTATCCTTATTCGTTAAAGAATTTGAAGTTTAATTAAAAAAGATACTGTTAAATGAATAGTGGTTGATTTATTTTAGTTTATAAGAACTTCTTAATTTATAAAATTAACCTATTAATTATTAAACTGATCGATTTTTAACAACAAAAATTATTAAAGTAAGTCAAATCGAAAATTTAAAAACTGAATCAAAAAATTAAACAATTTAAAATTTTTATAGTTAAACTGGCCGAGCCGATTTGATGTTTTAGTCAATGGAATTTCATACGTAGGGTTGTCTTTCATAAAGAATAGGAATAAAATACAAATAAATTATAACAAATTAAATATTTTAAATTTTTCAATTCAGTTTTACCAATCTTTTATACGACATCATTTTAAATTGAAATGCTTTTTTTGGAATGTTTCTGGCACAAAGCCCTATAATAAATTACATGAAAATCAAATAGGAACTAAGTCCAAACTTATTATGTTAGGATTTGATATTTTGTTTCGGTTGTAATGTTCTTGTCTTATTTTATTAAATTTAATCAACACATTTATGTAAATCTTACGTAAATATATGGATGAGATTTAATAGAACATGATTGAAACAAAGTATCTGTGATAGAAGATTTGGAGGGCATTATGTTGTGCTATCTTTCTTACTCCCTTATTATCATATTTAAAATCTTAATTTGTATATTTAAATGGTTTAATAAGAGATCTGGCCTTTTTGTTGTGTGACTTTTAGTCGATGGGAAGAGATTCTCTAGATTCCGCAAAAAAAGAATGAATGATATAAATATAATTTTTTTGTAAATGTTAATATAACAGTTTGAAATATGCTATTTTTTAATTCAAGTGAGTATACCATTTATTTTATTGAAAAACGAATATACTATTTTTTTAATCAAATGTGAGTACTTAATAACAACAAAATTTAATGAGAATTATGCTAAAGTGCAAGGTGTGAGATGTTTTTTATCTTCCGCTGAAATTTACATTTTTGTATTTAAAATAAAGGATTTCCATTACTTACAAATGTTAAAGTGTTAAGGAAGCGGTTCAAATTTTGAATAATTGATATTGGTGTGATTAATAAAACATACTTAGCCAATTAAGCCATCTTATCAAAGGCTTTCAGTTACCAACTAGCCATCTTACCAAAGGCTCCCCCCTTCCCTCTCTCTCCTGTTTTTTTTTTTTTTTGGGGTTAGACAACCCAATATTTAATGCCACATAGATAATTTACTAATCTGGATTCAAACGGAGTAGGACTCCTTTGAGCGACAAAGCTCTTTCTTGCAAGTTTTTAAAGTGACTCTATTTTCAAAACTAGAACTAAAGATTTTAGTTAAGGATGAAAGAACCTGTATTTTAGCAGTGTATCAGTGAAGCTTATAGTAATAATATTTAATGAGCAGAAATCAATAATAAAAATGATAATTTAAGTAATTTATAATAATTTTTTTGATGTAATAACCTTTTAATTTATTAATTTATCAACTGATAGAGCAAAACGTTTTTTATAAAAGTATTTTAAAAAATATAGATTAAGTTCAATCGATTAATTCAATTAAACATAATTATCAATAATTTAATATAATTAAATGGTAAAATACTACTCAATTTGTAGAATAATTAATCACCCATTTATTAAATAAAAATACTACTCAATTTGTAAAATAATTAATCAGCCATTTATTAAATAAGGCCTTCCTCAAACAATGGTATAAAATATTTTTCCCAGCCGAGTAACGAAAACTCGGCCTCGAAGCGACGCCAACAACGAACCATAACGCTTGCCCCTACGTAGCGGAAAGTGATCTAGGCGAATCCGAAACCCCTCCGTTATAAATAATAAATAATGAAAAAGGCAAAGTATTTAGACATTTAAAATTTGATTACGTGTGTCGATCAAGTGGGGCCAAAACCCAGCCCCCTCACTCTATATGAACACTCTTTAACTATTCCTGATATTTTCATTTCCCTCGTTGAAAAACTCCAACTTCCTCCGTTCGTTTTTGATTCCCTCTCCGTGTTCCTTTAAATCTACAGCGTCACAGATGTTTTATTTTCCTATCTTTTTTCAGATTTCTCTGCTTGTTAGGCGAACGATTTCTTCGGAGATTTGATTATTTCTTTCTCCATTTTCCTTCGTTTTTGGTGATTTTGAAGTTTCGAATACTTACGCAAGATGCATCTTTTCGTTCTCTTGAGGTCAGAGTTCGCGCTTGAATGCTGGTTCTCTTCGTTAGTACTTGCTTCGATCGTTATTGGACCGTTAATTCTGCTTGCTTCTGATACTTAGGCTATCTGTTTATCATCCGATTGGTTGGCGAGAAAGTCA
>JAOTAY010000006.1:6728561-6752081 GCA_025629805.1 Erythroxylum baracoense
GAGAAAGTCCGAAGAAACTTGAACTAAGAACCCTATCTTAACTTAATTGCAACACTTACCTTTCCACGATTTGGCTTCCGACGTTTTCTTTAATGAGAAACAAAACATTGCTATGTTCCTTACGTGTAGTGTGACAGTCCGTGGATATATACTTCTTTTTCTTTTTTTAACTTCCCTTTTATCTTTATCTTTTTTTGGATTTGGATTTTTATTTTTCAGATGATTTATGTACACAAGAGCTCATTCTTTTAAGGATAACAAGCTTAGGACGTAATCGGATTTTGCTCACTCTATGTTCAGAAATGGATATATTCATGATTCACCGCGTTTTGAGGTATCTTTTTACTCTACTTTCCTGTCCAGATTTAGTTACGCATTTAAAGCCGTTTTTCTTTAATCTGAATTTTACTTCTTGATGTTTCTGTTTTCATGAGTGCACAAGCTGTACGTGATGATTCGTGTAGTAGTTTAAGCGTTTTAGACAAGGCAGGTGGTTGACTTTTTAGAATTCCGAATTTGCTTATACTCGTCATCATTTTAATAGACGTTAATTCCTACGGTTTTGATTGAAGAGAATCATTGAACTCGTCAAGATCTGATATCCAAGTGTCATACGTTGTCATATGAACCAATCGCATTGTGGAAGTCACATAAAATATTAAACAGTAGATTGATGTTCTTATTTATTTGTTATTCTCGCCTTCTTTCTTTGGATCATTTGCTAAGAATAATATACGAAATCTGCGATTATTTTCTGATTTGTGGTAATGATGTGGAAATAATCACGCTGGCAGTAACTTTCGATTTCCTGCCGTCCGGTTCTTGTTATTACACTTAACTTGCAATTTTGTAGTCTTGCTTTTGTTGCAGTTAACATACAATTGCAAAGTCTGTCTTTTTGTTACTGTCTTTTCCTATTAATTTTGGTCTTTTCGCCTGATGGATGTTGTGAGCGACTTGGGTGTTAGGTGGCTGATGGATAATATAGTATGCTGCTTTCTATTTAGTTAGTGCTGGAAATCTCATACAGTCATACTTGTTCTTGATGTGAATGAGATACTTCTATGGCCAAGCAAGAAGAGTTGTGAGGATAACATCAAGATTATGCACTTAGCTTTTATATTTTCAAGGAACATAAAGATCGGAGAAATTCTATATAGATTATGATGGATCTTTGAGAAAAGGGGTATGGTCTAGTTGAGAACAATAGAGTTTTTTTGTGTGCAAAAGAAAACTTAATACTAAGAAGATATTTGAGGGAGCCAATGCTCGTCATATTGTCAATGTTGGCTATTTTAAGATATTTGAGGGAGCAAATGCTTGTCATATTGTCAATGTTGGCTATTTTACCATCTCTTCTTAGCCATGAGATGTGATACTACATTTATCGGTTAATTCTAGAAGCATTATTGAATTATGAAGTTATTTGGAACTGAATACACCAATTGTTTGCTTTATTAAGTGTTGATAATTTGCTTTCGGTCAAAAAAGGTGTTGGACTCTTATAGTTTGTTCTTCCCTATAAATTTTTGGCAGTAGGAAATAAGTTTTCATGTGTTTGATGGGGGCAAGGGGCAAAGAAGTTCTCAAGAGAATAACTTTAGAGTGGAGCTAATTAACTAAGATCCCTTATGATTTGGCTATATCTAAAGATAAAGAAGTTCCAGTAGTTTGATAATTCATAAAATAGACCTTTTACATATTTGGTCAATAATTAAACTTCAACTTTTTATTTTTTTGTTTAATAGGATTGACTAGCAATAAGATAATACTTTGAAGTTAGACATTATATTGAAAATTTTATAATTTCACATTATTTAACATTGTTCAAATAATCAGTTGTACTAATTATCAAACTGTAAAAATTTATCGAGTTAAATTAAAACATAATGGGGTTTTACGAACAATAAAATCATAGGGAATTTTGTTGAAATTTATCCTTCTTAAGTTTCAATCATGCTAGATGTCAATTAAAGTATATATAAGAAATACAAATGTGCATAATATTTTTGTGATTTAGTCACAAAGATCTGCATTCATAGACATAAAGATCAAAAGATATTTTTGTTACTTATGCACTTTACCTTGTACATGGGGTTCCTATTCTTTTGATCTACAAAGTGGTATTGTTTTATTAAAGATTCCACAATTTGTTTATTTTAGTAAATTAACGGATGACCGAAGTAAATTATAAAATATTGTCAATCACTCTCTTGCTGGAGCATCTACATCAACTTGTAACAATTAATCTTTTCTCTAAGCCCATATAATTCCCTTGAAGCCATGTTGTGTTGGAACTTCATCATTTGATTATTTACTTTGGGAAGAATTTTGTCGCGACAGCTTGTTTGAAATCTCACACAAGGTTTCAAATTGTAGACTCATAGATGAACACATGCTAGGTGATTCACAAGAATTCGCTCTAATACCATATTGAAATCCGACATAAAGAAAGAGCATAAAAAATAAAGATGAATTACGATAAAGGCCTAAATCCATACATAATGATGACTACAAAGACTAGATATTTCTTATTAGCCTTGGTGTAATTTACATGGTACCTAAAATTCATATTTATAGGAAGGAAGGATATCCATATTTGGAAAGAAGATTTATAACTAATTTTCATTTTGATAAACCAAAAATAGTAGCAATAAATTTTGAAATGAGTGACTTAGTAGTTTCTTGTTTGCAATCTTTGTCAATGCTTTCATTTTGTTGGTAATCCTACTTAAAGTCTTTCAAGTATTAACAATGTTGAGATTATATATTACTATAATCAGTAACTTTATGAAGCAATGGAACCTTTTGACATATATAGCCAATTTGTTAATCAAAACCTTGGACGACGTAATGATCTTTTCCTTCACTCAGGTCGATAATTATTATACCTACCTTATTGGATGTTAGTAATTTCAAAATCTATGACTCTAGTTAGACGAATTCCTTTGCATTCTTGAATATTAAATTGTATTTACTTTTGAGCTTTTGAGATATGGGTTGAGGATTCTAAACAAGATTCCCAATTGCTAAATATCTATAAGATTCAATATGGAATTGAGTCAGTTGAGATTAACTCTTTGTTTTTCTAGATTTATTGTGTCAAGTTTGTAAGTTAAGGATCACCTATTTTCCTTGATGTGATCATTCCAAATAAAGCAGTGGTATTGGGGTCAAGTAAGTTGAGCAGTTGCTAATTTAGTCAGATGTAAGAGTTTTTTGGTATGAGTACTCTTTTTGTATAAAGATCTTTTTGAAGTATTTTCCTTGCATTCTAATTGTCCTAAGATGTTCATAATGAAGATTTTTGTTTTAGTTTTAGCTTATGGGTGCAATCTTATTTCCCAATCTTTGGTAGATTGCAAATGGTAATTGCTTGAGATTTGTACCTCAGTGTAACCAAGTATTTCTGACAATCTCCTCTCAAAAGTATGTTCTACCTAATGTGCATTAGAGAGGCTATTATACAAGCACCTCAATCTTTTAGACAATGGTTTTTGTTGATATTCAAAATGTTGGGTGAACCTTGTCCTTTTTAGTTTCCCTCATGGAACCTTATGTGTAGAAGCTCATTAAATATTTCTTCTCTTTTGTTTGTTGCTGATTATTGTCTCAGTTATAGTTAAATGAATTTTCAAGTTTGATAAGTTAACAAAAGATTTTGTTTTCTTGGTATCCTCTCTAAGTTTATAGGTGTTATAGAAATGGCTGATGGATCATGTTATGTTAATTAAATGGTTTGAGCCATTAAAATGTAAATAATCCTATTAGGATAAATATTCTAAAATTGATTTATGACTATTAGGTTCAAATCTAAAGGGTAATAACAATTTTGATTAATATGTTTCTCAATTTCTTTCCCGTAAGATGCGTTTTCAAAGACATGTGGATCAGGATTGATGAATAAAAAGCATCTTGTTTATGCTATTCCACATTCTTTTTTTTTTGTAACTTCTTATTTTTCTATTGAAGAATAGGAATATATTCAATTTGACTGAATTCAGTCAAAACGGTGATCTAGAATGTAATAAGTATCTATAAAAAATGCATGGTTATAGTAATTAAATCTTTAAAAGTCTATATCACCTTTCCATAAATATATCGTAGACCATAAGGAGCTTGAAATGGAAAATGATTAGTCATTTAAGATTTGTAGTTGATAAATGAAAGTTAGGTGCAGCACGGTAATGAACTATTAGAACTAGAATTTTTCACCACAAAATTATGTGGTGAATAATTTGATGTGGGGAATCAGATGAGAAAGTGATATTAGCTGCTTTCTGCAAACATTCTTATAGTTTGGAATAATATTGTCTAAGGTCAATAATTTGGTATCATATATTATTGTTTTCATTTGTTTAATTTGTACTAGAATTTAATTACATAATGCATTATGCGATTTACGAAAGGAACTTTATTACTAAAGTTTGCACCTAATGGATTATACTTCTTTTAAATTTTGAAATGAAATATGAAGTAAAAAGATAAAGTAATTCTTAATTTTTTTGTGAATAGTACAAGGAATATATAGGACAATACAACCTTAATTACCTCCTTAAATTAAGAAAAATCTATTTAGTCTCTAAGTAATAAATCTCAACTAATTAATATAATATCAACTATAGAAAATTAGCTAATTGTTGCTCGAGTTTTTTTGTAAAGAAGTTAGGCATGATCAGTATCTATACACCAACTTGAGGGGGAGTGTTGATATTATGGAAATATATATGAACACTCCCACTCAAGTTGGTGAAAGTTGGTGAATAGATATTGATCATGCCTAACTTGTTTACAAAAAACTCAAAATTTTGTCTTATTGGCCTTTTGGTGAAAAAATTGGCAACTTGTTGTGTTGTAGGTACAAATGGTATGCAAATGAGTCCACTTTTAAGTTTTTCTCTTATAAAATGTCTGTCAATCTCCACTTGCTTCTTCCGATCATGTTGAACTAGATTGTTGGCAATATTGATAGCTACTTTGTTATCACAAAACAACTTCATTGGATGCTACATTAGATTTTTAAGTTCTTCCATTACTCTTTTAAACCAAATTATTTCACAAATTCCTTGAGCTTCTTGCTTCCACATTTTGTTTTTCACTCTTGTAGGTTACTATATTTCCCCAAAAATATGTGCAATACCCAGAAGTTGATCTTCTGTCAGTAAGAGACCCTACCTAGTTTGTGTTAGTGCAAACTTCAACTCTCCTTTGATCACTTTTCTTAAAGAATAATCATTTCTTTGGAGTTCCTTTAAGTATCTTAAAATTCTGTACAATGCTTCCAAGTGTTCTTCATGGGGAATACGCACAAACTGACTTACCACATTGACAACAAAGGAAATATTTGGTCTGGTATGGGATAAATAGATTAACTTTCATACCAGTTGTTAATATCGACCTGTATCTACTGGAACTCCTTCCTTAACTTCACCCAGCTTTGAGTTTAATTCCATAGGAGTATTTGATGGTTTACATCCACTCATCCTAGTTTCTTCTAGAAGGTCTAGGATATACTTCCGTTAGCAGACTACTATGCCCTTCTTAGATCTAGCAATTTCCATCCCTAGGAAGTTCTTTGAGAGATTCTTTCTAAGAATTTCAATTTCGTCAAAATCATCGCAATGTCATCTACATTCACAATTAGAATCGCAATCCTCCATTCTGTAGAAGTTTTTATGAATAGAGTATGATCAGACTACCCCTATAAGAAGCCTTGAGACTTCACAAATCTTGCAAATCTTTCAAACCAGGCCCTTGGTGAATGTTTAAGTGCATATAAAGATTTTTTTAGTTTGCATATCCTTTTTTCAAAGATTTTACTAAATCCTGAGGGAGGCTCCATATACACCTCTTCTTCTAAATCTCCATTTAGGAAGACATTTTTCACGTCCAACTAATGTAGAGTCTAATCTAGATTAACTACAATAGAAAACAACACTCTCACAGTGTTTATCTTAGCAACAACTGAAAAAGTTTCTAAATAATCTATGCTATGAGTTTGTGTAAATCTCTTATTAACAAGGAGATCCTTATATCTTTCAAGTAATCCATTACAATTGTACTTTACGATAAACACCCATTTACATCCGATTACTGTGTTCTGATAGAACTCTAGTCTTATAATACTAGAGATTTACGGTATTATTGAAATATAACCGCTGTGTATGTATCAATACAGTCAGTATGTATAGTATTTCTCACTATCCAGAGCAAAATTGCTCCTCAAAAGGTTTGATTGCCCTTCTGTCACAAGTTTTTCTCTCTTTCTGCCTAACTTTCTCCTGCTCTCCTCTCCTTACATAAACCCCCCTCTCAGATACATTATGTTACGCCTAACTAATTAGCCACGTCAGCTATTAACTAACTTTCCCCTGGCCCATTGTTCTTTCTTTTGGAATACACTTTCCATACTAACGGTTTATTCTCTTTTCTATTGTCCCTCCCATTGTCTAAATTGGGGGGTAGTTTGAGTTTATAAGCCACTGCTCCCAATTTTTCTAGAATTTGAAAGGGACCAAAATACCTTGCTGCTAGTTTTTGGTTGATGCGTCTGGCCACTGTGAGCTGTCTGTGAGGGTGTAGCTTTAGGAAAACCCACTCCCCTACTTGAAAAGATTGAGGAATTCTTTTTCTGTCCGCATACCTCTTCATTTGCTCCTGTGCCCTGTGCAAATTATATTTCAGCTGATTTAAGGCTTCATCTCTATCCAGTAATTCTCTAGCCAATGCCTCAACTCTAGTCTCATCTTGAACCCGTGGAGATATGAAAAGTTGTATTATACCATAATTCTGCCCAAGAAATCCAATGGGACCAATGCTAAGATTGTTCATAAGCAAAACATCTCAAATAGGTTTCTAAACACCTATTGAGAATCTCGGTTTGTCCATCCGTTTCAGGATGATAAGATGAACTCATTTTAAGCGTGGTACCTTATAGGCGAAACAATTCTCTCCAAAAATGACTTACAAAGGATCACGATCACTTACGATTGATAATGGAACTCCATGTCGGCGCACTATTTCTTTAACAAACACTTCAACCACACTTTTAGCAGTATACGGATGCTTTAATAGAATGAAATGACTATATTTAGATAGCCTATCCACCACGACCAGCACTGCCTCGAATCCTTTAGATCTTGGAAGTCCCGTGATGAGGTCCATTGAAATATCTTCTCAAATCTGATTAGGAATTGGTAAGGGTTGCAGCAGACCCCTAGGAGATGTAGCAGCATATTTTTGCCGCTGGCATGTGTCGCAAGACTTGACAAAGTCTTGAATGGACTTCTATATTCCAATCCAATAAAGATTACTAGCAATCTGCCTCTATGTGCGCAAAAATCCTGAATGTCCTCCAATAGGAGAAGAATGATATTCTTTAAGGAGGACTGGAACAAATGGGGATGTAGCTGAAATAACCAACCTTCCCTTGTGCAGAAGAACCCCTTGATGCCATGAAAAACCAGGTCTGGAATTTGGCTTTTGCTGTAGATCTCGTATAATATTACATAGTGTCGGATCTTGTTGCACCTCTTGCTAAATTTGTTTACCTTTTGCCCACACAGGGAATGTAACAATGGCCTGAAACTCCCCTTCTTCATAAACCCGTGATAAGGCATCAGTCGCCTTGTTTTCTGGTCTCGGTTTATACATAATTTCAAAGTGGTAGCCCAGAAGCTTAGCCATCCAGCACTGTTGATCTATTGTCGTAATTCTTTGCTGCAACAGATGACGTAGACTTTTCTGGTCGGAATAAACCACAAAGGGTCGTCCAAGCAAGTAATGACGCCAATGATTCACTGCCAACACTAAAGCCATCAATTCTTTCTCATAGGTTGACTTAGACAGATTCCCTACAGAAAATGCTTTACTGAAATAGGCTATAGGTCTTCGATTTTGCATCAAGACAACACCCACCCCATTTCCTGAGGCATCACATTCAATCTCAAAGGGTTGTGAAAAGTTGGGAAGAGCTAATACTGGAAATGTGGTCAAAGCTTTTTTGAGAGCCTCAAAAGACTCTAAACCTACAGAATTCCGGTGAAATCCTTCTTTCTTAGTCAATTCGATAAGCGGTTTAGCTATTTTGCCATAGTTCATAATGAACTTGCGATAGTACCCTATCAATCCAAGGAATCCTCTTACTCCTTTAACATTCCTAGGAATAGGCCATATCAACACACTACTAATCTTAGTAGAATCCACGACTATTCCTTTTCCCGAAATGATATGCCCCAAATACTCCACCGTATGTCTCCCAAAACTGCAACTGCACTTCTATTTATTAGCCACAAATTGATTGTGTTGTAAAACCTCCAAGATTCTTGATAAATGAAAAAGATGAGAATCCCAACCTGCACTATAGACCAGACTGTCGTAAAAAAAACCAGAACAAATTTTCTAAGAAAAGATCTTAAAATATCATTCATTGCAGCCTGAAAAGTAGCCGGTGAATTGGTTAAACCAAACGGCATCACTAGGAACTCATAATGACCGTTATGTGTCTGGAAAGCTGTCTTATGTATGTCTTCCTCCACAACCCTAATTTGATGATATCCGGACTTGAGATCTAACATAGAAAAAACATGAGCATTATGCAGTTCATCTAAGAGTTCATCCACCACTGGAAAAGGGTACTTATCTAGTATCGTGACCCTATTTAATGCTCTATAATCTATGCACATTCTCCATTACGCATCCTTCTTCTTAACTAAAATGACTGGGCTAGAGTCACTTGAACTATGCCGTATGATGCCTACTTGTAACATCTGTTGGACTTGTTTCTCAATTTCATCTTTGTAATGATGAGGGTATCGGTATGGTCTTACACTAATGGGGTCGTGTCCTTGCTGCAGGACAATAGCATAAGCATGTCTCCTTTTGGAAGGTAATCCTCCCAACTCTTGGAATACTTCTGAAAACTATGTTAGCATCTTATTCAGCTCCTTCTGCTCTGTTTGGTTCAGGCGAGGTTGTTGATTATCTGTTGTCTCAACAACTTCTGCTACTTGAAAGTCGCCCGATAGACTCTCCAATAAGCTATGTAAGGATGCTGGACCTTCAGAGCACTTAATTCCTCTTTGCTAGATTGATCTGATGTATGCATTGCCACATAATTCTACACTTCGTCCCTCATAATGAAATTGCACAGTCATTTCTTTCCAATCAACAATGACCTTACCCAATATTTGTAACCAAGCCACCCCTAAAATGATATCCATTCCTCCCAGTTCCAATATGTATGCATCAATCTTCAGCTTTACTTCCCCCATCCGAATGGGAATTTCTATACACTTCTTATTTGTGGTTACCTTGTGGCCATCCCCTAATCGAATTCCCAAACTCCTTGTCATTTATATCTGTAATCCCAGACCACTAGCGAGTGTCGGAGAAATAAAATTGTGACTTGCGCCACTGTCCACCAACACTACAATGGGAACCCCGCGTATCTCGCCCTCTATCCTCATAGTTTTACTTTGAGCTAACACTACTTTGTTGATTCCAAACACCCCCATAGCTCGACATTCTAGAGCTACTTCTTCGTCCTCGACATCATCTTCTTCAATGGCTATTATTTCCCCATCATCATTTAATGTTTCATTATCATCCAAAATCAGCAATCTCAATTGTCTCTCTGCGCATTGGTGCAATGGATGGAACCTCTCTCCACATCGAAAAAACAGTCCCTTGGCCTTCCTGTCCATGAGTTCTTGGTATGAAATATGGCGCAGACCTCTACTTCTCTCCATCGACGCCCTCCTGTCACCTTCAACTCTCCTCGTCGGCGCCTCTCGAGCGCAACCCGCTCCATAGTCTGCAGCCCTTTGAGTTCGATCCGTTGGGTTTGCATGACCTGGTTGTAGATTCGGGTTGACCCGAAAATAGTTCTTAAAAGGACCATCTCGGCGTTGGTTCCAGGAACGAGGCTGAGACACCCAATTAGTTTCACGTTCACCGCACACCTTTTCTTCCACAACCCTCGCTACTTTCATCAACTGATATCTATTTTTTGGACTGAATGTGCGCACTCTTCTCCTAATGTCCGATCTCAACCCACTCATACAATATCTCACGAACTGCTCTTCTGGTAAACATCCCACCTGAGACGATATGAACTCAAAAGCCTCTATGTATTTTTCCACTGTATCGGTTGGTCGCAAATCAGAAAGCTATTCAAATGGGTTCTTGAACCTTCTTCCTCCATATCGATCTAGCAACGCCTCCTTAAACTTTTCCCAGCTCAGTTCAACCTCCGTCTCTCTTAGAAGATTAAACCAGTGAATGGTTGGGCCCTCCATGCTTAAGAGGGCCAATTTGAGTTTCACTTCTTTTGAGGTATTAAGAACCTCAAAGTATACTTCTGCTCTCGTGATCCATCCCACTGGATCAGACCCATCGAACATGGGTAACTCAACCTTATGTACATCCTATACTCCTCCATTTCGGTGGATGATTGCTCCGGTTGCATGGTTTGTTGAGGATGTTGATTACTCCTATCATCAGTAGGTTTCTGTCCCCTTCCTGCAGTATCACTCCCCTGGCCTTCCTTGGGTCTCTTCCCCATCATCTTATTCATCTCCAGTAGCAGTGCACGTTGCATTTCCCCTATAGCCATTCTCATGGTTGATTGCATGTCTTCAACCCCAGCCTCCAAACTAGCCATACGAGACTCCAGTAATTCTACTCTATCAGACATCTTTGGTGGCATGAATTTCTGACAGCTTCTTTCCTTCCTGAGATCCAGCAGGTCGGACCAATGATAGAACTCTAGTCTTAGAATACTAGAGATTGACGGTATTATTGAAATATAACTGCTGTGTATGTATCAATACAGTCGATATGTATAGTGTTTTTCACTATCTAGAGCAAAATTGCTCCTCAGAAGGTTTGATTGCCCTTTTGTCACAAGTTTTTCTCTCTTTCTGCCTACCTCTCTCCTGCTTTCCTCCCCCTACATAAACCCCTCTTAAATACATTCTGTTACACCTAACTAATTAGTCACATCAGCTATTAACTAACTTCCCCCCTGGCCCACTGTTCTTTCTTCTGGAATACACTTTCCATACTAACGGTTTATTCTCTTTTCTATTGTCCCTCCCATTGTCTAAATCACTCTCTCCCCCGTAGATCCTATCATTTTCCCTCTTGGAAGATCAACTTCCTCCCAGTTTCTATTTTTCTCCAAAGCTCTAATCTCCTCTAGGACTGCATCCCTCCAGTTGGGAATATTTAGAGCCTCTTGTATCTTCTTAGGAATGGAAACATTGTATAACTTGGAAATAAATTTGAAATGATGGAGATAGACTTTGATATGATAAGAAGTTATGCAAAAGATATTTGGTACAAGTTCTAGAACCTTTCCTAAGAGCAATGGGTAAATCTAAGGTTTCATCTGACTCTGGAATAGATATTGGTTCAAGTGACAATGGCTCAATAGAAATAGACTAAAACTTAGATTTACCTGGTTGGTCTCTAATTTTTGGATTTGTTTCGTGGTTAAACTCTTAACCATGCTGCAAGTTGTCTGTGCTTTTCTCTCATTTTGGATATTTTCTCAAAAAGACTTTCCCTTTAAAACGATTTCCAACTTGTCTTGTACGCATTTCATTCTTTTCTTGAGATTGAATTTGTAAAGGCATTGAAGATGAATCCTTATTTTCATTATTTGAAACACCATCAATGGTAGAATCGAGGTTCTAGAAAATATCTATATCATTGTATAAATATCAAAAAACGAATCTTCACTATGTGTCTCCCTTGAAGATGAGGTGGGAGAAAAAAAGGTTTATCTTCAAAAAAGGTGCCATCCATGAAAATAAAAAACCCTTTGGTTATTGGATCAAAGCACTTGTACCCTTTTCTAATGGAAGGATAACCAACAAAAACATATTTTCGTGATTTAGGATTAAGTTTCCCCTGATGGTTGTCATGAATATGAACAAATGTTGTACACCCAAACACTTTAATAGGGAGGTCATGTGATAATCGAGATGAAGGAAAGCATTTATTAAAATAATTAAGAGTTGTTTGAAATTTTAAAGCTTTTGAAGATATCCTATTGATCAAATATGTATCTGCTAGGATAACCTCACCCTATAAAAACTTAAGGAGTATTAATTGAAAACATTAGAGATCTTGCAATTTCTAATAGATGTTTATTTATTTTTCTGCTATTCCATTTTGTTGTGGAGTGTCAGTACATGAGCTTTGATGAATAATACTTTTTTCATCAAAAAAATTCCTTAAAACCTTGAAGTATTCTTTTCCATTATCACTTTTAAAAACTTAAAAGTCTAGTTTGAAGTTGTGTTCTGATCATGTTATAAAAATCTTGAAACACCCTTTTAACCTCTAACTTCCCATTGAGTAAAAATAACTAAGTGATTCTATTGTAGTCATCTATAAAAGTTGTGAACCATCCTTTTCCAATTATTGTTTTTATTGTCGAAGGTCGCCAAATATCCCTATGGATTATAGCAAAGGATTTTGTGGCCTTGTAAGGTTGTGTTGGGAAAGATGTTCGATGTTGTTTTGCAATTTGACAAATTTCACACTGAAATGAAGATAAATCTTTATTTGCAAAAAGCTTCATAAGTAAATGTCTCATATAATGAAAACTTGGATGTCCAAATCTAAAATGCCGTAACATAATTTTATTTGCACGAAGTATTGAAATAGAATTAAGACGAGTTCTTTGGGATTGTTTGTTTGAGTCATATCCATTTTCAAAGAAATAGAGACCTCCAACATGTTTAGCATTGCCAATCATCTTCCCTGTATTCAAATCTTGGAGTTGACAATCACATGAAGAAAAATTAGCTTGACAATTTTGGTCAATAGTTATTTTACTAACTGACAGCAAGTTTTAGGATAATTTAGGAACATGAAGAATATTGTGGAGTGTAAAATTAAGAGAGAATAATTTATCCTTTCCCAGCTATTGTTGAGTAGGAACCATCTGGTATTTTTACTCTTTGATTTCCTACACAAGGACTATAGGAAGAAAAACAATTTAGAAGACCTAGTCATATAATTTGTTGCCCCATAATCAATTATCCAAGAATGATCTGAATTGACACTGAAACAAGAGGCAATTAGATAATTACCTTTTTGAACTAAAGAATAGGTAGGATTTGGACTAGAGAAAATTTGAGATCGAAGAATTTTACAGATTTGCTCTATGCATTCCTTTGTGAAAGGCTACATGCTAGAAGACGTTTCGGGCCTGAATTCAATAGTGTTTGCTTAGGATGTATGGTTGTTTCTAAATTGTTTTTTCTTCCAATTTTTTGGCTTCCCATGAACTTTCTAGCATGTTTCCTGGGTGTGTGAATCACATTTATAGTGATCACATCATGTCTTTTTGTTATTTTTTCTCTCTCCCTCAACCTCTAGTCCTTTCGACATGAGTGCAGAACTTTCAATCTCAGATTTGGTGTTGCCAATCATCACTTTCCGCCTCATCTCCTCTCTCCTTACTTTGGAGAAAGCCTCTTTGATAGAGGATAATGGCTTTCTTCCCAAAATTCAGCCTCTAACTTCAACCAATTCTAGATTCAATCTTGCAAAAAAACATAAATTCTATCATTTTTCTTCCCTTTTTTTAATGTCAGATATTATCATTCAAACGATCCTAATCATCTTCATAACATAGGTCCAATTCCTGTCACAAAGTTACAAGTTCATTATAAAACAATGTAAGGTGACTTGGCTTTTCATAGTTTCATTTTTAGTTCGAAAATTTGGGAAGAATTTTCAATATCAGAACACATCACTCGAATCGCATCCCATACTTCTCTAGCTGTTGGCAGAAACATACGAGGTTTTCCGATTGCAAGTTCTATGGAATTAATCAACCAAGCTGTGATCAAAGAATTTTCGGACCTCTATATTGCCATATTTGGATCATCCAAAGCTGACCTTGTTGTCTCTCTGGTCAAATACCCAAGTTTTCCTCTTCCGTCAATGGCCAACTTTATTGTTTGCGACCATTCCAAGTAATTCTGACCATTCAACCTATGATTTGTCAATTGAAAAGGCAAATTTGAGCAAGAAAATCACAATTGCGTTGTATGTTGTATGTTTCTTGTCATAACACTGGAATTAGTCACACTTGAACTGCTGAAATCATCGTTGGAGGATGAGGAGTTTCTCCGTTGACTAGTCATTGCTAAGCGATAGTCCATCTAGGACTAATTTGAATGAAGAAAGAAAGATATTGTAAATTACCTCCTTAAATTAAGAAGAATCTATTTATTCTCTAAGTAATAAAATATCAACTAATTAATCGAATATCAACTAATTATCTATAGAGAATCGAGATAATTAGCTGAATATTTCCATAATATCAACAAAATATATAATTTCTATTTATTTATTTTCTTTCTTTTGGTGGTTCTTTCTCTACCGTGCAGCTTCACTTTGACTCTCTGTCCTTAATTGAAAGTACTTAACAACAAGATATTACCGGTTAAGCTTCTGCTGAAACAATCTGCTGCTGTTTGTTCAGTGTCATACTTCCCTTGTTGAGCTAGAGACCAAAAATACCTGCAACATAGGACAACAAAAGAAGGTTAGTTTTGTTAATATTTGCTTTGGATAAATGATTAGGTTGCTATGCCTCGACTTTTGGAATCAATTTCTGATATCTTTTCATAGTTGTAAATTATTTCTATCTTTCGTTTGTTGGTCATGTATCTTCTAGCCCTTGAGGAACTGGTGATTTTGGCTATCAGGTCATTTGGAATAAATAATTTGCATTCTGATTTTGTTCTTTTTAGCCAACAATTGCTGGCTATTTTGAGGTAAAAATTTTAGTAGGGTTCGACCATTAAAACTTGCTTGCATGAACTTTGAATATTGGCAGAAAGAATATTTTCAATAGGAAGTGATATGTTCTTCTGAATGAATTATAGTAGAAGATTTTGATTTGTCACATGGAAGTTGTCTGGGCGAGAACACTCTGTCCCTAGGTTGCTTTTGGATGTCTTGAACATTTAACACAAATTGAGACACATTATCCTTGTTAATTGACTGAAGTAAAACTTGGCAATTTCAAAGTTCGGCCTGCATATGGGAACTTTTTTGTCAAGTTGAGTTGATGATAATTGATCTTTGCTGCAGTGTCAAATTTTTACATTGTGTTCATGCTCTCATATCGCCTATCATTTCAGTTAGTGTGATAGCTACTTTGTTCCATTGGAAACTGCTGCGTTCTCAAGTAATTTGTACCAAATCATTTCAAATTACCTTTGCTTTTAGATTTTGTCAGGGTTGTACTATTATTGTAGAGATGCTCTAGTGAAGCATTCATGTTGTTATGCAGAAAGAAAAATGGGACAGATTCCTGCTATTCCTTTGTTTGAACCACATGCTAATCAACATTTTTTTCCCTTTCTAACTTCTCACATTTTTTATTTCTTCCTTTAGTCTCTAATCATTTTGTTGATTCTGGAAAAAATGTTAGTTGTACTTATGGAGTACATGAGGGCCTCTGTCTTTTCAAGTCATTCTGTGATAAAGTGAAGGTAGTTGTTGTCACTTCCTCTTTTGCATTCTCCAAAGTGAAAAGATTTAGTGATAAATAGTATGCAGTTTCTTTTAACTTTTCTAATATGGTGTTGCTTACTTCTGCATATTGCTGTCTTTCAACATCATATGGACTCTCTGATGCATACGATATGACGATGTTATGGAACACTTAAAACTAACGTCTGCCTGCTCTGGGAAATGGTATAACTTCAAGCTGTCTTCCACATGAGAGCAATGCTATGTTCTTTTTATTATACTTGATTCTACTTATATGAAGTTGGTTTGGTCATACACAAATGTTTAAGGTTTTCTCTTCATACTGTTAAACTAAAAGTTTGATGAATGATCAGTTGCTGAAATACCACATTGCACTAGTAGAGGTGCAATCTTGTAATTAAAAGCTTGAGTCAGGTAATATCCCTTGGCAGTAGGTGCTTCTGCTTTGCTAATTAAGTTGTAGTCTGCTGCATTTATCAAGCAAAAGTTTGGCGTCAAGATGATGACAAATTACTTAGAAGTTATAATTAAACTAGTAGTATGTATGAAATTTACCCCAATTTTGTGGCTCTTGTTGAATCATAGCTTTGTTGCCGTGTCTGACTAAGATGGAGGTGAACTTGAACATGCGAGTCATCTCCAATGCTCAGACCATTTGTTAGAAGTGAAGTTCCATTTGCTCCATTCACATTTCTTGTTCCATATAACTGGTTTATAAAATGGTCTGATGAGCATGTAGTGAAATCTCATGACCTTGTAGGTTATGGGACTCTTGATTTTGCTGAATTATTTATACTACTCATGCAAACTTGTTGCTTCTGCAATTTCAAGTTTTCTTTATGAATCAGGCTTACCTTCTTATAAAGTTCCACATTTTCTTGGTGAATGAGGTTACCCTGAAACAAAGAACGAATGACCCCTTAATTGCTTGAGGTAGAAACTATGAAATTGAAAATGGAATTAGTTGATAATGCATCTGTGGTTCACCTTTCTATTTAGCTCTTGAATCTCATCCATTAAAATTTGGTCCTGAAGTGGCCAAGGAGCTATCAGATGCATTTCCCCAAGTATAGAATTTCAAAAACTGAACATTGAGACAAGTTTTTCAAACCTTCTTCATTCGGACGCCACGTAAACTCATTTCCAGTTGATTCTCCAAGTTTTGCAAGTCTTTTATACTTAAACCGGAAAGCTCCTCACCCATCATTTGTCTGTGTTTATTAGTCTTAAATTATGGTTGATGGGATGCTCAAGTTTGTGACTCACACCAATTATACCACAGTAATGTGAAACCAGTCGATCCTTTCATTTTATGAAAATCTTTCAACTATATTTGTTAATGGAACAGAATGAGAACATATGGTTCCTGATTTTGAGTGTACAGCGCCAAAAATGCACATGTTTTTCTGTTGCATGCATGTCAAGTAAGCATTCTAATATGTTGGTAAATATTTTGGATATTCTAATGTAGTAATAAATAGTATAGATGCAAGTTCGGGCATTGTGCTAGATGCAGCAAAACTTGAAAATCCGTTTGAACGTACTACTTTTGCCATTTCACTTTCTAATTTACTGGGTATCATTTCTTTTATAGCAGGGATATCATTATCAAGCTAGACATGCAGAACTGCAGATAATCTATGCTTGTGTGATACAGGAAGAGGATATGAATATTTGAGTATTTCCCACTATATAATGCAAGTTAGTTAACTTGTTAAGAGTAGTGTTTAACTTGTTAAGAGTAGTGTTCTGATATGGGGACTAAGCTGAAAGTCAAAACGAGTGCAACTTTCGGAATTTTGATAGTAGGGGTGTTGGGTTGGTACATAGACATATAGCTAGTTATTAATGTAAAACTGACAGTGATATGTGGATTCTGTTTTAATTCTTTGAGATGGAGCAGGAAAGAGGAACGCTTATGGCCGCTATTGCACCTAAACATATTTACTTTTGGAGGACAGGGCTGGCTTTTTTTGAGTTTATAAATTTGTGCTAAAACTAGCAATTGTGGCATATCCCAATTTTCTAATATTATCTTCCTGGTCAAATGATTTAAGAAATCAATTGTCAAAGAATGAACATACCGATGATTTTCTTGCAAACTTTGCAGTTGTTGCCTCAACATTGCTGCCTCCTTTTGCCAGTACTGGGAAATAAATTAAGAACCATCAACAACTATTGAAGTCCATATAGAGTGTCAATGAGTGAATAATTCACAACGCAACCGGTTTCTTTGTCCAATTTCTACTGGAGTTGGTTTTACATTTTAATCTGTTACTTCCTTTAAGCTTAATTAGAATTGAAGGGCGTTCAATGACAAGTACAAATTGTTGCACGGTAAGCATTCATTTCCGGTTACAACATACATTCAGGTCTTGATCTAGATTCTACTTAATTTCCTATTTTAACAGAACGCATTTCTTCTGGTTGCATTGTGTTTCCAGATGCATGTTTCTTTTCTGCCTATGGGTAAGATGTTTCACTATACCTCATTGAATTTCACAGAAATTGGACTTTGGAATTCTAAATGTTTTAAATAAAGCATCATTTCACAGGGAATGATGCTACAGAAAGTAGATGGAGAACACCAATTTATTTACTCCATATAAACTTTAGAGAGTTTCTCAGGGATGTAATTGGTATTGGTAATTTGATAAGCATCCTGGTCTTGTCAATATTGTATTCTTGCTTTAACAAAATCTTGCAACTTTGGAGTCGCACAAAATCGGTTATTTTTCATTTTTTATTACAGTTAGGCAGATAATGATGTATATATTTTAGCAACTCAAAATTCAGGATTATGGAGTAGCAAAAGCTAGTTATTGCTTTTGGGTGGAGATCCTGCAATTTCCTAAAGAGGGAAAACATCTGCACTTTTGGGTGGAGCAGATGAGGCACTTATTATGATCCCTCATTAGTGGAGTCCTAGAGAGAAGTTTGAGAGCAGTCTTGGCCTTCAGCAATTTAAATGAAGTGACTGGTCCAAACTACTTGAACATTCACCTGTGACGGCAAGCCTAAGACTTCTTCCGTTGGAGCAAACAGTAACACCAACCATCATGAGGTAAATGAAATTGAAAGGTGACTTTTTTTGCCCAGCAATCATTAAGCAATTTCATGTAGTACCACTCAGTTATCTATGGGATGGCCAAAAATATAAGATACTTCTGTAACATACCTTGACTTCAGAGGCTGGATTGCCCATTTGATGGTCCTCTTTCGATTTGTTGTATCTTTCAGTTACTGATTTCATGCTGTAAGAGAAATTCACATTGCATCAAATTGGTGCTGTGCTATGTGCAGAGACTGTGTAATTGAACCATAAGGTTGGAAACACAGACTGAAATGTAAGAAGAGGAAAGAGTACCGTCAATTTCTTTATCATGTTTAGAAATTTTGTGCAAAATTTTAGCCAATCAAATGCATGAGCACATGTTAAAAAGCTTGAAATTGCAAGTTGGTACCTCAGATCTGCATGCCTACATGAACAGATGCAAAAACCTAAGATGAGTTCCTGACTTTTCTCTGTTTGCCAGTGTTTGTTTTCCAAATATTTCCGACTCTTTTTCTGGTCTTACTTTCCCCTATGATGCTTTATACCATAATCTTATCATCTTATTGTACCCTGCAAAAGCCTCTATATGGTATATTTAACGAAGACTTCACTGATTTAACCATATGCACATGCTTCACATTATGATCCTCCCCATTTTGACCTTTAATTGAGAGAATTGTTACACCTTAGATTAACTTTTTAAAGAATTCCTTTATTATATATTACGGCTGTAGACTGTTGCAAATTTCCATAGTTAGGGGCCAAGTTTGCAGACATGCCATTATCTTTTACTGGAACTGTAGGAGTGTGGTTGCTGGAGAGCATCACCGTGCCAATTTAGATGTAAGTTTCTCTCTTCAATTATTTAGATGTTGCCTTAGGCGGTAGGGGGCGTTGTTTGCTATGAAGGATAAATACAGTAATCAATTGATGAACCTAAATGAAAAAGAAAGAACGAGTTAAAGGTAGCCTTCTACTGATTACAAGGAGGCTTTCCTTTTCTTTTCCAATTAAAAAATCTGTCCAGCTTTTTGAGGTTGCATGTTGAATCTTAAAATTACAAAATTGACTCGATAAAGATGCAAAATTGTTCTCAATAATGATAATCAAGTTTTATAAAGTTTAAATTACAAGTATGATTTGGAAATATTTAAATATGGAAAGAGAATTGATTACAAATTAAACACTTGCACTATATTTCTTGTGTCATTGAATTCCGTTTTCTATGTGTTATCTTGAGATATCTTAGAATTTTGTATAATATGTTAAGATGTTCTTTTTGTGGTTTTTTTTTAATAAATTGACTAATCACTTACAACAAAGCTAATACTTGGTTTATCACTTGCAACAAAGCTAATACTTGGTTTAGTATGAGTTACCTAAGTTTGCGCATTAATCTTTGATATCTCCTTTCTAAATTAGGACTCAATCTTTCTTGCTCCTAAGTTTAATTGTGTAGTCCATGGGAATCTCTGATGGTTTATAGTCAAGCATTCATTATAGTTTCTTTTAGCCTTTTCTATTTCCATTCCTAGGAAGTATTTTGAGTTTTTACAGGCGCTTGACTTCATATTCAATAGCAAGAATCTCTCCTAGCTGTGTTATTTCTTCTTCACAATCACTCGTGATAATTATATCATTAATAGACTGTAAGAATAGCCTTTCTTCCTTTGAATGAGTGTTTGACAATCAATGTGTGATTTGTTTGTCCTTAAGAAAATTTGTGCTTCTTCGTGACTTTGATAAATCGGTCAAATCATGCTCTAGGTGATTATTTGAGTCTGTAAAATGATTTGCGTAATTTATACAACTTGTTATAACTTTATTTATTCTCAAATCCAATTGGAATCTCCATGCATACTTCACTTTCCAATTCTAAAAAAGCTTTTTTCATATCCAATTGATCTAGCTGCCAATCTAAATTCATTAATAATGATAGAAGTATGCGATTAGTATTTAGCTTAGCTAAGCAAACCTTTCTTTATAATCTATGCCATAGGTTTTAGTAAAATCTTTGGCAATTATTCGGGTTTTATACATTTCTATGCTTCCATTTGCCTTATACTTAACAACAAACCATTTACATCCTATAGGTAGTTTCCTTTTAGGCAACTCTTTAATCTCCTATGTTATAGTTATATATATATATATATTCAAAATAAACTAACTTAGTAATGTTATCGAATTTGTTGTGTGTTTGAACTATAATGTGACTTCTAAAGGCTTGCAGGCGCTCTCCGTGTGTCATTGATTGGTTGGTTTGTTTGTCTTAGATCTCTCAATAGTCGTTAATTTCGTAACTCATCCGTTATTGATTAATGTCAACCTCTTCATCTTGGATTTCATTTTCTCCACCCTGACCATCAATTGTAGTTTATTGTCTGATACTATTTTCTGTACTAGTTCTTAGAGTACCTTATTCTTAATGAAGAGCTAAATATAACTTTCTTAGTAATGTCATCGAGTTCGTTGTGTGTTTGAACTATAATGTGATCTCTAAAGGCTCGTATGCTCTCTTCATGTGCCATTGGTTGGTTTGTTTGTCTTAGATCTTTCAATAGTCGTTGATTTTCTAACCCATTCGCTATTAATTAATGTCAACCTCTTCATCCTAGGTTTCATTTCTCCACCCTCACCAAAGTGTAGTTTATTGTCTGATACTATTTTCTGGGGGTTACCTTATTCTTAAATGAAATCCAGGACTAAGAGAGATCTAGGAAATCAACGACTATTGAGAGATCTAAGACGAACAATCTAACTAATGGCATATGAAGAGCGCATGCGAGTCTTTAGAGGTCACATTATAGTTCAAACACACAACAAACTCGATGACATTACTAAGAAAGTTTGTGTTGAAGCCCCTAATTTTGCAAGAAAGATGGATCCACACCTATTGTTAAATTGGATAGTAGCAATGGAAGATTTTTTTTATTGGTACCACATGTTAGAAGATCAAAAAGTTTGATTCGTAAAGATGAAGCTAGTTGGACATGTTAAAATTTGGTAAAGATTGGTACAGGATAGACTTCAAAAAATAGGCCAGCCACCAATTATTGATTAGAAAGAGACTATTTAATGTGAAGGGATGGAGTCGGAATGACAACTTATATCTTACTACAAAAATGGCTTAAAGGGCAAAAATTTGATAAGACATAATTTACAACTTGGAATATGCATATCACTAGAGCAAAACAATAATTAGGACAAGAAGTAACTAAAAGGATTCAAAGTCAAGTCGAAGAGTTCATCACAAATAGAATTACAATGATGCAAAACGTTATTGTGGTCAAAGATATGTATCTCTTATAATATTATGATATGATCATAATAAGATCATTTATATTAGATAGCAGTATCTTGTTCCATATTTGTACAGATTTTTCTATCCTATTCTGTAAACCTATTCATGTATATATATACTATAGTCTCTAATAAAAGAGATATAAAGCAAATAAGCTCTGATTCATATGGTATTAGAGCCACGTGATAGTGAAACCGAGGAGACAACCCCAGAAAGTCAAGAAATGACTTCCAATATTGAGGGATCCTCCACGGCAATCCCGATTGTAGGTTAGTCATCAATGGCCTCCGGGGAGGGAGTTTCACTTAACATTGTGTCCGATAAACTCAATGGAACAAACTATCGAGAGTGGGCTCAAGCTATGAAACTCGCCATTGGAGGAAGAGGAAAACTGAGCTTCATCATCGGAAATGGGAATGTTCCAAATTCAACAAACATACAAGCTATACGATAATGGGAGATAGATAATTCCATGGTTTCATCATAGCTTATCAATGCCATAATACCACCTATCAAAAGGACCTTTATGTTTCTGCCAACAGCCTTAAATATCTGGGATGGAGTGCGACAGTCCTACTCTGATGAAGATGATTCGCACGAATTTATGAGATAAAAAACAAGGTTGTGGCAAATGAAGCAAGGTGATTGAGAAGTTACAGAATATTGGGTGGAAATGATAACATTGTGGCAAGAACTTGACCTGCTGTCCGATGAAGAGTGGAGGTGCAAGGAAGATGCAGTGATGTACAACCAAAGGAGAGAGTCTTTAAATTTTTTACTGGTCTCAATAAAAACTTGGATGATGTTCGTAGAAGAATCCTAAGTAGAATTCCTTTGCCTACAGTTAAGGAAGTATTTTCTGAAGTTATGAGGGAAGCAGCAAGAAAGAAAATCATGCTAAAAGAGGAACCAAAAGAGGAACCAAAAGAGGAACTAAATGGAACTCTAGTATCTTCAAATGAAGCTTTTGCCTTATTATCACGTGGTGAATCTAGTAGGAAAAATCATAAGAAGTGGTGTGAGCATTGTAAACAAAGTGGCCACACTAAAGATACATGCTAGGACATTCATGGAGAGAAGTGGTGTGAACATTGTAAACAAAGTGGCCACACCAAAGATACATGTTAGGACATTCATGGAAAGCCTCTAGATTGGAAACCAAAAAAGGGAAAAAATCGAGGCTACCAAGTATCTAGTGAGGGAGGAACAGAAAAATCTGAAGGTAGTCAGAAACAACAAGGAGGTGAGCTGAATATTTCACTAGGAAAACTATTGGAAGTGCTGCAGAACCTTCAAAGTGACAGCAACCAACAGAAGGCAAGCATAGTTGCCAATACTACTATGAGAGGTAATATCCTAAAAGCTTTTTTATCCTCATGCAGTAGGAAGAAGTGGATAGTTGATTCCGGAGCTTCGGATCATATGACAGATGATTTTAATATGTTTCATTCATATGTTCCATGTGCTGGACATGAAAAAGTTAAGGTAGCAAATGGTGATTCCTCCTCAGTTGCAGGAAAAGGAGATATCAAAGTAACAGATTCTATGAAACTAAATTCTGTTCTACATGTCCCTAACTTAGAATGCAATCTTCTGTCAGTCAGTAAATTGACAAAACAAGCTAATTGTAGTGCTC